>JARFJB010000966.1:6630000-6652500 GCA_036346205.1 Vesta saturnalis | reverse complement strand
TTCGAGAATTTCGAGGATTTGACAAGTTGAATCTTGCAGAACTAAGCGGTGACGAAACGAGACACGTTTATATCTAAATTCTCAGTAACTTGGTGCCTGGAAATCAGAATAGAAGTGTGCATAAAAAACGAAGGTGCCTAAACGGAAATATATACGTTTTACGTTCCAACCTACATATACATATGTAGGTATAGAAGGTTTTGCAATCGACCTTTTTTTCACTATCGCTAAATCAACTTAATTTTCATTTGGCTTAGAGCAGACTAGATTTTGGGAGAAATCCAGAGGGGGGTTTAGTAGGGCCAGTTTTTAGTTTTTATCAAATATTTCTAAACCAGCTGCATATTAAAAGATATAAAAATACCTAGATATAGACTTTGAACGTATCGATTATTTCTGTTCTACGAAATCTTTTGATATGACGCGTAAAAAAATTCCTCAAGATAGAATTTAAGTGTTAGTTGAAATTGTATCATTACCTGAATAACGATTAATTTATAAGAAACAGTGTAGACGCATTTTTTAAAGAAAATTTAATTTTATTAAATTCTGTTTAATGTAAACCATAATAAATGTAAAAATTAAATAAATATGATTGAAAATACCCAAGCTGTATTACCGATATTTTTACGTTAACATGTATTTCGCTATCTGACATGAAGTTTTAAACGTCATTCTGAAATAGAATTGTGTTTTTGTTTTTACAATGTTCCCTGTTTTCGTTATGAACGTATAAAAAAGAAGTTGCATAGTTATCCTAAAAAAATAGAAATTATAGTATATTGAGTATCAAGAACAGTAAGGAACGTTTACTGGTCCACGGCCGGAGACTAAAACTAAATGTCTAATTTTCTTGTTAAGCATTCAAATATTGGAGAGTTAGACATGTGTAAGTTCAAATTTTTTAGACACCTAACCCTTAGACTACTACTGTTTAAAATTAGAGATCCACATGTTTTTATTTGTTAAACAAGGTCGGGATATACCCAAAAAAAAAGAATACTAAAAAAATTCATTGATCCGCAAACATTAGAAAATGCGGAATATGTGGTGGGACATATTGTACCAATGTTATTTATCGGTGGGACGATATGTCCCATTGGTAATGAAATAACTACGTTTTTTTTGTCTAACACTATGATGAAAAAAATAAGAAAATTAGGAATGATAGGATGCGAAGCAGTCTGTGCACAGTGGATTATTACATGATGAACAAATATATTTTGTTATTTTATCCTTCTTTTCCAGAGAACACGTTGAGCAACGACGTCTTCCTGTACCTGCTACTAGCATATGATCACCTATGTTTAGTAATAGTTTAGCCCTTTTGGATCGAGGACCACTGGAACCACTAATTTTTCTGGTTACTTTGTCCATTTGCCTGCCAGTCTGAACAACTTGTTCCGCTAGGTTGGATATGAATCTTATGAATTTAATTTTTTATTGGTAGCGCTTTGTTGAACTATATGGACATTTACAATAGCCGCCATAGAAGTTTTCTAGTTTTCTACCATTGATCTTCTGTCAAAATCTTGGACCTTTTGGTCAAACAAATCTACTCCACTCATTATATTATTGTACGCAGCAATATAGGGGATGGACACTGTAAGTCTTTGTTCTGGCCATCTTTTTATTTACGTTTCACAATCTCAACTTCGGGTTTATAGCAGTTAGTAATAACTATTACTTCCTTTGAATCCATCCACCTAGCTGCAAGTAAGCCTTCATCATTAATAGCAAATTCAAATTTTCCTTTTTCAAGATTTCCAGAAAATTTAGGAATATTTTTTCTGTTTCTCATGCAAGTACCCATTGCTGCACATGGTAACCCATTCAACAATCTTATGCTAGTAAAGAATCTATCGAAAGTAATTAGCACATTATCATTTTGAAGACTTTCACATAATTTCAGAACGACTCGTTCTCCTAAAGTGTTATCTTGGTAAACGTTTGCTATATCCCTGCCAGCATAAATGTTCAAATCATATATTGTTTTAGAACAGAAGCCCCCTTGAATTTGGTCATTGACTCATGAATGGATTTGTAATTTCCTTCACTAACTGCCCTTTGAAAAGTATACATGATACAATTGATTATGTCCCCAGCGTAGTATAACTTTCTGGCTTCTGCTGGTTTATCTGGGTGATTAAAATACAATTTGGATATTAAAATCTGGAATCTATTCCTGAACATGCATTTCTTCACAAATGCATTTCCCATTGGCTCGCTTTGAGACTGATAGTCACCCAGACTGAGAAGATGATTATAGCTCATAACAAACATCAATCTTACTAATATCATTATTTCACCTGAATCTGTCGGAGGCTGCTCATTTGTGGAATCAGCAATGAAAATAAACAGACTTTGGGGAAACAAGCTTGAATCTATCTCCGTCTGCGATATCGTTACTGGTATACGGAGTTCAAGATTAGTGTGCCTTGGTATCGAGCGTTTTGGAACAAAATTTGCAGGGAGATTAGTGGATTTACTCCAAATAATTGGATTAAGAGATGGCGTACCTGGTTTCATAACTGACGGTTCAGAATCTTTTAGCGGCTCTTCTGAATCAATCGTATCCCCTATATTTTTTTCAGATGAGCTTTCAACAGCCATATCACCCTCTTGCGGCTCAAATTCCGATTCCGATGAAGAAAAATCCATATTATCATTATAAGATCCTTCACCAACACTAATCTCTATCAGACTCTGCAGTTCTTTATCCGAAATTCCCCTTTTTCTTGACATCCTGAACATAACTAATTATTACAATATTTAACTTCCACTACCAGTGGGACATATTATACCACTAAAAAATACAAGTGGTAATATACACCCCACAAATTTTACAAGAATAAGAAAAATCTTACTTACCCTGTCAATATATCTTAATCACTATGTAAATGAATATGACAACAAATTAACATAAATAGTAATCAATAAAACAAAAAACAGCCGTAATAATCAGATAAAAATACTAGAAAACTGCCGTAATAAACAGATAAAAATACTAGAAATCGCAAAAGAATTTCACTCACGAGTAGACGCCGGCCAGATGAACAACAAATGATAATTAAGACATGGCGCAATGTTGCCATTATTTCATTTTACAGTGTAAGTAATACCTTGTACTACCCCTGGGACAAGCGCTGATGTAAATATAATGTATTATTCTCCCACTGGATTTGTTTAAAGTTGCTTTGGAATGTATTGTCCCATTGGTAGTCTAAGGATTAAAATGATACGCTCTTGTGCAGGAACGACATATTAAACCACTCTGCTGCTGACTAAAGTTAAATGTACAGTTATAGCACATTCCTTAGTTGAAATATATTTTGATTTGGAATTAACCCCATTTGATTTAATATATTTTCCTCACAACCTTTAGGTATTAGGTTTAAGGCTACATCTGATAATATGTTAATTTTAGGATGTTCGCTAAATAAACATCTAGACGAGTCACCAGGCGAAATTCTTCAAGTTTTCTCTCGAAAAGTGAGGTCTGTATTGGAGCCGAGTTTGGTGCCATTTATAGAATACTTTTTTCTTCGCTTAGCTTCTTTTACATTTTCACAATATTTTTGTAATATATTTTCTGCAATTTTTTGTTTTCTAACCTCTTTTACTGCTTCCTTTTGTTGTTTTTTTTCATACTGTTGATGTTAAAACATATAGATCATGGTCTATTTGTCTTTTCCCTTTCTTTGAGGTGTAAGTGGCCAGTATAAATTTTTTTTTATTGAAGATTGATCTAATGTAACTAATTCTGTCGTTATCTGGGTTTCCTTGTGATCAAGTGTGGAAAACGGTTGTGCTTCTGAAAACATAATAAGAATATCCTCGATATTTAAAATTTGACAATAATTTTCTGTTGTCGAAATAAATGAGCTCTCTTCCACTACACTGTTAAAATGTAAAATTCATTACATCAATTTTGAGATGTTAGTAATTCTGATTCAAGTTTGGTTTCAACTATGTCTCCTCCCGACTTTTCTTTTTCACGTAAACTCTTGACCTCTTCTTCATTTACGGTATCCTCTTGCTCTGGTATGAAGCAACATATATTCATGTGACGCCTTATCATCTAGAACTGATGTTATTTTAAGCTTATTAATACTAACGAACTTTTCATAGGTTATATTCCAAGAAATTGAACCGTCTGAATGATTTAATTTGGTAATTTTTGATATGAATAGATTACCATTGGGAAAGTTTAATATTCCTGTGAGCAAAATGTAAAAATTACCGTGAAATTCGATTTAGGAGAAACATTTTCCACTTCATAAATATTGGAAGTTCATTTCGGGGCGAGTACTTTACAATTCTTTGGACACCAATAAAAATTGCTTTCCTCACCGTACTCTGGATGGACCTTGCAGAATACTAAAATACCCCTTTTTCTTCAAATATATTTCTCTATTTCGTTGAATCATTTTTTCAAATCACTTCAAATATTTGAAATTCAGCTCTTCGTGAGGTCAATTCTGTACGTCTGTTGAGAAATGATTTATACTACACTTTCCCCTAGGCAGTTCTATAAATGGGTTCGGTCTTGGCTTCATATCGAGGAAATGCATAACATCTGCTTTTCTTCTTGGAAATTCTTTTGTCTGGCATACCAACATACATTCTACCAATGTAGCTTCTTCACCTTTTGTTAAAACTGGTGCGGACCATGTCCGGGTTTTCTAAGCTTGTCACTTCTTCCAAATTGTAATGTAGCACGAGCTATTTGGAATTCTTTAGAAGCTTTTCTAATACGCATACCATTATCAATGGTCTTTAACGTTTTTTCAATTTGTTCTTTAGTGTAGTTATTAACCATCTTTTCAAACTATCAAATTCTGGAATAGAAACTCTTAAGTGCAGTAATTGGCTACCTAAATTTTAGTTATTAGCCCCCCGGCCAATTACTGAAAAACCGTTGCAATGCAAATATTACTGTAATTAAAAAATATACCAAGAAACGCCTTAAGTGATAAAATTAATATCTGATCTAATTTTTAAAAATGCATACTTTTATGAATTTAATAGTTTCCGTCCCACATTTAATTTATTTTTTAGATTATCAGGTCCTACCCTGCTTAATTTATATATTTTATACCTTATTATTTCATAATAAATGCATGCACAAGTGATAAGTGTCATTTTAAACAAGTTTTGACGTTCTTTGTAGAGGTCTAATCTGAAGAAAATTAATGATATTCACAAAACTTTCCCACAGCGAGAACACGGGTTTCTTATAGATAACAACAAAGCCGACGACACTGTTGTCACATCGCAGATTCCGTACATTAAAATTAATCTACAGGTTTACCTAATTGTAATAATGACAAACGTACAGGAATAGCACCTGAAACGTTAATATAGTCGTAATTACGAGAGATGTCTTATGATTCATACCTTAACGAATAGCAAATTAAAGTACTATCATATACTTATTTCACTTATCTCTTGGTGTTAAAGAAAGATGGAGGACTTTCAGTATGTCAGTCGCTTCAACAAATTATTACGTTCTTTATTTTTCATAATTACGTGTTTTCATACTATAACAGTTTTTTTCAAAACTATCGGTAACATTTTTGTTACACTCAAGGTAAGATTGTCTAATTTAATCAATCTTTGAAAATAATCTTCATTTAACTTGCAATTCGTCATGTCTTTACAAGACGAATCTCTTAAAAGTCAAACTCAACTTATGTTGATGGACGTATTACGATATTTTGAAGGTGAACGTGATCATAAATTGCCAAATGTAAAATTGACTTCTATTATACAGGTTTGTTATTAAATGCCAAGAAGCAGGTAAGTCTGTACCAGATTCTCCTCAAAAAACGAGAACACGACAAAACAAGCAATCGACTGATGTCGATGACAACATTACAGATGTAATTAACCGGAAAATGTATTGCATGCACTTTAAATGTGAGTAATGGAATACCAATCACTTATAAATTCTATAAAGAAATTGATTTTTAGTATTACCAGTAGCAGTGAAGTCCTTACTTAAGGAATTGAAAGACCACAACATCTTCTCGTTTAGCGTAACAGCTTTGACGAAATCGCTACATTCAATTGGTTTTGATCCAAGAAGGGGCTTATTTGAACAGGAACGTATACTTGCCAGCAGAACAACGTTTCTAAGAAATTATTTTAAAAACAAAGAAGAGGCTACGCACGATCCTGTGTTTTTTTATGAAGCATGGATATTTAGTAGAGGCTCTTCAAAAAGTACATGGCATTTCAAGGATTTTAGAAGTTTGAGAAGAAAATCACTTGGTGAAGGAAAACGGTGTTTAAAATAATGATAATTGGTCAATGTGAACCATTTATGATTTTAGTTTTAGAGTATTAAGTGCTGGAAATTCTGATGGGTTTATTCCCAATTCATCTTTAGTCTTTTCCACAAAACAACAATTATCCGATTATCATGATAATATGAATGCTGGAGTGTTCAGGAAATGGTTTGAACCACAAATACTTTCAAACTTAGATATATAATATTACACAACGCATCTTATCATTCAACATTAATTGAAAAGACACCAACATGTAGCTGGAAGAAAGACCAACTAATTGAATTTTTAAACAAACACAACATAAATTATTCCCCTGATATGATAAAAGTGGAGATATTATAGAGTGATCAATCTCAAGTGTATACCACGTGATCAAAATATTTAAGTTGGTACCACTGATAGGTTGGTAAGAACCTGTATTGCTCTAGCTACTCTAGGGTATGGTTCGAGTAAAAACTACGATCAGTTTCAAATCTGTATGAAGGTCATTAACTTATACATATTATAAAATATTATCTTAATTTAAATAATGACTATTTTGTATTTGATTAGACTGCATCCCTATAAAATACAACAAAATAAATAAAATATTATTTAATGATTGGATTACATCATTACAAAATAATGAATCTTAAGTATTTAAATGTTATAATTTCATTATAATTAAATAAAATTTACAGTACATGTTTATTGTTTATGGAATGACAATGTCTTTCACAAATTTTTTTAACTCCTTAGGTACACATTAGTTATCACACTTTGCTTTACAGCAAAATGACCGCCATTAAATTGTCACCCTACGTTGCATATTCGCAAATACATTTTGTAACATTTCAGCACAAATATTACGAACTTCGTGAGTTATAGCATCTCGCAATTCTTGAACAGTATACAATCTTCTGCTAAACACTTTGTTTTTTAAATAACCAAAAAGAAAAAAGTCTAACGGTGTCAAGTCTGGTGAATTCTGTGGCCAACGATTTACACTAATGATTCTATCTTCAAAGAAGTCTCGTAAATAATTAATTGTAGCCTGTGCAGTATGCGGGGTAGCGGAGTCATGCTGGAAATACCCGTCCAAATTATTAATAAATGGTTCTAAAAGTATTTCACTGTATCTTGCCGCAGTAATTGTGCTATCGAAAAATACTGGTCCAAATTTTCGTTGTCGCGACATTGCTATCCAGACACCGACCTTCTTCTGCAGACCGCGTACGGTAATTTTGGCTATTTATGTAACCGGACAGATGAAACCAAGCTTCATCAGAAAAAAAAGATACATCCAGTAAATCATTGTTCATCGTATTGTTGAACCATTGACAGTAGTTTACTCTGAGCTGAAAATCTCTATCTCGCAACTATTCTAATACCGACACCTTGTACGGGTACAAATGTAAATTCTTCTTTACTGCAGTGTGGACACTTCCATAGGATACATCTAAAAATTATTTATGTAAAATTATGTTTTATCGTAAAATTTTTCATACGTGTTTGTGCAGATAGTTTTCGCAAAGATTTATTGGGGTTTGCATTCATCCTTGCTTGGATATCTGCTAAGGTGTCCTCTGTTGAGACAGTAGCCGAAGCTTCACGTTTGCGTTTTAAAACACTACCAGTTTCCATGAATCGAGCTATCAATCGATTAGGATGTTGACTAAATGTTTCGTAACTAATATTTTCATTTGGGTACTCAAGAGTAAATTGATCGATGGATGATTGCAATGAATAATGCCATTGCCCATTACCATCTTGGAAGCCGTTACGAAAATGAGCCACAACAGTGAATGTATCGTGTTCGATTGAAAACGGCATGACGATTAAATTCGATATCACAATTTGAAATTCAGAATATATAATTTGTTTTGATATAGACAGTTTGTAAATAACTCAAGAAAATACAAAAGTGAAAAACAAAGGTATAATATGACATAAACTGGCATAAACTAAAACGAATAAAACCACTCTAAAAATCCAAAGCAGCCAACTGCAAAACACAACAATATTAACAACTAGGGATTTTTGTCATACCACTACAGTACACTTGAGATTGATCACGTTGTAGAACTAGCAAAACAAAAAAACATATCGAAAAAATATTTAATTGATCAACTAGCAGAAGAATGGGAGCTTAAAGTATTACGTTTACCACCGTACCACTGTCAGTTTAATGCAATAGAATTGGTATGGGGAAATTTGCCAGAGTGGTTTTTCGAACGAAAATGTAGTAGCACTGTAGGAAAACTTCTTAAATAGAATCGATGCTAACTATTGGCAAAAATGCATTACACATCCTGAAAAGCAAATGCAGGAATGGTGGGATGTCCAAAAGCAGTTTTATTTTGTCCAAGAACCGATCATTATTATCATTAACCAATCTTCAACTGACTACAGTGATTCCGAAGATACTTCGGCCAGAGTGGTTTTTCTAACGACAGTGTAGTAGCACTGTAGGAAAACTCCGTTAAAAGAATCAATACTATTGGAAAAAATGTATTGCACATGCTGAAAAGCAAATACAGGAATGGTGGGAAGCGGAAATATCTTAATGGGTAGAAGAAACCGAAGACCATTATCTTGAGGAGGATGAGGCTGAAGATTCCCTAATTGGGCCTGATTCTAAAATTAACGAGTTAATGAGTAGCAACTTAAACATGAAGATTAAGTGTTTAAGCATTTCACTCCAGGTATTAAAGCGGTAGAAAACAATGGTTCTTTTTTCTACTCAATTCTTGTTTAAAAAGAACTAAGACGGGAAGCAGTTCTAAAGAAAACACTAAGTTATGTTCTTTAAACGGAGTCTACGAAAAAAGGTTTTATTTTTTGATTCTATGCTAAATTACGAATCACTTTTATATAGGACGTTTTTACTTATTTGTCATCAATTTTGATTTGGGACGCTTTTTGCCAGAATTGCTAAATGCAGAGATCTGCTCAAAAATTCGTGCCTTCCAAATCCTTGCAGATAAGTCAAAATACTTAACCCCATTTGATTCCTGAATGTTTGCGGCATCTATTACTTTTTCTCACCAAACTGCCCACTCGCATGTGCCTACTGAGATTTGTTAAACATGACGAACTAAAAATATCAAAAACTCGTTTTTTTCAAACGGCACTCCCTATTTCTTAGTGTACTTGTCAAAAGCTTTTTGTCAATATAAGGTTTGTATAGTCCAATGTAAAAATCCGGTTGCATAACGTAAAAAATTGCCACCAATTAATTTTTTTAACTGTTCCAGCTGCTTGCTCTAGTTAATCATTGATTGTATTGGTTATTTTTTCTTCTGTTTTGCTAGCTTTTCTGTGAATTCCATAAGAGGTCCGTAATAGGCAGTATCTGAGCGTCATCTCGAGTATTAAAGCTGTTTGAGCATTTTTAGATTTTTACAGCTTCTTTTATTCTCTTGGTTAGATGTTCTGCAGGTGATGTCCATTGAACATGTTGCGCTAAAGATGAAGTTGTGGTGTTTTTTTTTTCTTAATGCTTCCAGCCTAGCGCTAATTCGTCCTTTTGCTTGATCTATGTACGTTCGGTGACAATGTCAATATGGGATCCGTTATGTGCCTTGATCTGCTAGCTGATATTAGTTTTTGGGTTAGGAAACATTGTTCCGACATTTTCATGCGTCTCAAATATCGTTTTGATGTAGTTTTTTTAGAATTCCGCTAACTGTTGTTTATTCCTCCCCTTTTTCTTCTTTCTCTTTTTTCTTCTTTGGATATGTTTGTCAGTGAATCCGTTATGTACTTCAATTTCTTCATAAACGTTTTTATGGTGAACTAGTCGCCGCAGTTGTGCTGGATGATGATGAGGTTTAGACTTCAGATACCTTTTGTTGTGTGTGGCTTTCCTATAACCTTGTGTGTCCTATTTGTTTTCTAATATGCCTAAAAATGGCAGTGTTCTATTGTCTTCTACTTCATTTATATCTTTTTGTGGACTACATTTAGATTTTGCAGCAATCGATTCAATTCCTCTTGTCCATGTTTCCAAATTATAAGTGTCCTCGATATGTCTTAACAATAACTTGAGCTTGTGACATGCTACTTGTATTGCTCGTTCTTCCAGATCGTCCTTAACTAAATTAGCTAGAACTGACGATAGTAGTGAACCCATTGGTGCTAGTATATTTGGCTATATTTCTGGCTTCCATAGATGAAGTAAGTGTTTATATAAAAATCTCCAAAGAACCTTAACACCTGACATGACGCGCCTAATGTATGGAAATTGGTATTAAACAAAAACCATCAACCAATAACACACAACAGAGCTTTCACGGAACCCACAGCAAAATCATCAAAAGAGAATATAAAAAAAGTAACACAGGTAAAGTAGAGAAAGCGAAAGCCAGCGAAGGTATAATTAACAAGTAATGCATATCAGATATCAGTTTAATTCGAATAAGATTAATGTTGACCTCAAGATAACAAAATTAGTGTTCACCAAAACTTCACCGAATCAACGCAGTTTTTTCGTGGATGCTATCAATACACGAGATCATGGACCCAGAATCGATCTGAAAGATTAAGATCTTGACCTTATCATAGTTACAATGAGAAATGACCGATATCTTTGCCAGACAAAGCAACATTGAGTTTTGTTAGCATTAAATTTAACTAGATTGTTACTTCCCTGTACAAGGATACGTTGAATGTCTTTTTGACTGAAACCATTTCAGCTATAATGCCTCAATTTGAGATCGATGGTGGATTACTGTTATTAGTAGGCTGAGTTAAACTACAATTAAGGGTACTGTCGTCTGCAATACAATGGATTGGGTTACTCGTTGAAGAAACAAGATCAATGATGTTTATCAGAAAAGGTGTAGGAGGATCTTTGTGACACGCTCGCGTTAATGTCAACTTCTTTTGAAAAGAATCCATCAACTACGACACATTCGCTTTTTATCACGGAAAATGGAAACCCAATTCATGAGCGTATCAGTTAACCCAAAACGAGGTCAAACTCCTTTGAGATAACTAAAGAGAAGACCACTGTTTCACCGGATTGTTTTAATGCATTGTTCCAAACTTGAGTCACATTTAAAGAAGATCACCTGTTGAACGATTCTGTCTAAAACTTTTTGGTGGTCACTAATGTGATTGTTAGATTCAAGGAACAGAGTAGTTCCTAATTGATGCTTCATCGATGACTAGACGAAATTGAAGGGAAAATCACTGTTCTGTAGTTAGAGGGTCGGCCTTCTTTGGGAATTTGCTAACTTCCATGATGAAGGAAATTTATCGGACGAAATAGTGATCGAACAGAGCGTACATATGACTGGTGCTACTTTGAGGGAACATTTATTTAAGACAATAGCTGGGATACTGCCTGGGCCAGTCTCTATATTGGAATCAAGCCTACTCATGATCGATTTTAGTTGCTTGTAGTAAAAATGAGTTGGTTTCATAGACTATGAAGAAAAATTGGTTAGGAGTACATCTATGCAGAATCACTAGGATCGAGTGACAAAAGAGTCCAGAAAAGGATTGGCTTTTTCTGCAGAACCAGCAATTGCAGATCCGTAAAAAGATATCAGGGGTGGGGGGAATGAAGATGTTCTAAAGTTTTAATGATAGTTTTAGCTAAAATCCAAAATTTACCAAAGGGAATGTAGCTAGTTCATTGCATTTACTATGATCCTATAAGTTTTTAGATTTCTTGTTAGGGGCCAAACACTCACTAGAGCATACACCCGTAAAAGTAAAGTGCAAGCGGCCGACATAGCTCAGTGGTATGGGCGTGGTTCTTACTTATTCCTCAAAAAGGACACTCGACACAACTCAATAGTGAAAATAAGGAAAGACACGAAAATACCACCTGTTAAATAAATTTATAACGGAAAAAACGTCATGAACTAGATCTTAACATAATGGTCTAACAGGAAATGTACACTCAAGAGAAAACCCTCACCTCTATCTAAAATTCTTCTACGAAAATGTCTAAGCAAAGCTTACCTAAACCTCAATAAAGTGTAAGCCTGATTAATAATCCGCTAAATGGCGATAATAATACTTAAAACTCATATACTTTGATAAACACATAAAATTATTGGATTAAATAGCCAGGTAAATTGACTGGCCAATAACGTAATTAATTATTCTATTCAAAACGAAAATACGTCACAACACATTAAACCAAACGCGATCAAATATTAGTCCTATAATTTTATCAACGTCAATATCGGGGTGGTGATACCTATTGCTAAAAGTACACAGCTAACATCCCAAACCAATAAAACAAACTCGCTTACCTTTAATCGCCAATCCAGTAATTCAGAGAACTATCATCTGGTATGTTGATTCTTAAAAATAAGTTTAAAATACATGCGAATACTCGCAAAACAGTCACTGACGTGCAAATAATCCAACTGATCGATTGACGCACTAATTTACTTTATAATTATGTTATGGTATATCTTAAAACATATTTAAATGTAATTTTGTCAACCAAATTCAAAGTGACTAATTAAAAGAATGCTCCCTCAAATTATTACGTTAAGGCTTGTACTGAAGTATTGAAAAGTGATCGAACGTCGTCACTATCAAATCGCCTAAAATAAAAATGTTTCTTTATCCCGCGACTTATAAGTTTTCAAGGGCCCTACCATTTCCCGATTTTATGTGCCTACACGCTTAACTTACAAAATGACAAATTAGTTCTTTTTAATTCATTTTTACTAAACAGTAATTTAACATGTTTGTTCTGAAAAAACCAGCAAACCATTAAACAAGCAGGAACTAAACTAAATAATGAATAGTATAGTTGCCAATTCTACATACATGACAAGTTATATAGCGAACTTCATTACTGCATTACGATGATTTTTCAATTTTGATTATAGTTTCAGAAAAAATAATGTGTAAAACTCGAGAAGAAAGTGTTTTTTCAACTCTCTTTCAATTGACACTCGCTACGCTCGTGTACCAAGCTTTGAACCAGTGTAAATGATTTTTGTTAACTTAACTGCACGGGAGGCTGTGTATTGAACGACAACAGATCAGACTGGACGAGATATGGTCTAGAAAGCCTCAGAACAAGCTCATGTATCTGCTCTAGTGGATAATAAACGTGAAAGTTTTAATATAATTATGTTTCAGCATCGCGTTACCAATGTCTTTAATCGATGTTTCTAAGCATATCACTTTGTTAAGCTATCCAATAGGATTAAGACTTTATTTAGACAATAGATTGCAAACTAATACAACGCTCTTGTACTCCTTTATTTAAATAATTATATTTGAGAGGGATTACACCAATGTACAACAGTTGTAATCTTGACAGGAATTCGAAATCAACACAAAATCTGCTTATTATTATTTTGGAACAGAATTTAATGAAATTGTAAATAGAATTATATTCAGAAAACAAACCACGTACTTTCCATTAAATATCAAATTTGTAGTAAAGACGGTTTCAAATTATTTTGGAATTGAATTTGAAACAAACTGTGAGATCCATATATAGTATAGTGGTAATTAATCCTCTAGCTCTGTTTAGCAGGCCAGTATAAATGCGTATAGTTTTACTTTTGTGGATTTATTGTTACGTTAGCAATACATATACCTCAATTGATATTCATTAAACAATTCTGTTTTCATTTAATTCCGTGTACTACTAATGTATGTCTATAATTCAGTCAGTACACGTAAAGTGTGGTAGAGAGCTTGTCTGTAATTAAGACAAACGAGGGCAGTAATGAAGCTGTAGATTGATTGATAGATGGTGTGACGGTAATGCAATGAAACTTTCTTATTTCATCCTAAAAGTTTATAAGTGGATTTGGTTGCTTTAAACATTTACAGGTTAAAGTGAGGCAGAAGTTTTACCTCAAAACTTTTCTGTCTTTTTTTTGAGGAGCAATTATTGAAAACCCAACACCGAACACGACTAACTTAGGTTTTCTCCTTTTACAGAAAAGTTGCTAGAGTTTCTAAGATTTAGTACTATCAGGATTCTTACGAAAACTTGCTGACCGAAGTAATTACTGATTAAAGTAATATCAGCTAATTCTATGAGATATAGAGAATTGCTTAAATGGAAATTTCACATCTTGGTTTTATTTACAAGAAGTATGACCGTGACTTGCAACGTTGCATTTAATGCAATAAAAGTATCTAAGCCGTAAATAAAAGCGTTGTAATTAGTGTAGCTGTATTCATTATTTTTTTTTTAAACAGAATTCAAGTTTTACGACTCCAAGTGTAAATTGCTAAGTAAATCACTGAATATTTACGTTCCAGCTGTCTATAATTTAGTAGTGGAATGAGGAAATTAAGAATATTAGAAACTAAACGACTTGAAGGGATTTGGTAACAGCGGACCGCTGTAAAGAATCTAAATAGCTTCGAGATAAGATGGATGGCGTGGAAAATCACTACACTGGTCGCTCTTACGAGATACAATAAATTCTGAATCGGGTTCTGATCACAGACTCATGTCTATAGCGGGTCGAGAGTTTTCCGGCGCTTTTCCGAATGACTCGAACGACGGGTATGGACGTCCGTTTTTAGGGAAGCGAAAGCTCTGTAATGGGAAGTAATGAGTCGTGCATTGTTGGGGTGAACTTCGCTGTTGGAACGTTACTTGCGGCAAATTTGGGGGTAACAAATTAGTTTGAAATTCCTTTTGTGATTTGGACTTTTCCTTAGCATTCGTCCACAAGGTTGCTCTTTTATACCCCGGGACTAACGTAATGTATTCAGAATTTTTACATGAACGCTATATAAGTCCCTCCTTCTTCCAGCGTCTTACATTTTGCTTTTATATCGCTATCGATGCCTTTTTTCGTTTTTATATCAATAAATTCAAATCAGTGAATTTCATTCCACCAATTTAAATGCTAAAATTTTACTAAACCAGATAAATTAATTTTGAAACAAAAAAATAAAAATGCAAATTTGATGATCAAATCATTTGCGTGCTTATTCATTTTACAAATGTAAATTATACTTTTGAGATCCCTATAAATTTTATTAGATGTATATATTTCGCAAATATTTTTCTCTGATTTCCATTGATAACCATTTATGCATTAAACTTTTCTTCGATGTCATTTTCAATGGCACAATAATGAACTGTGACATTTTCACAGTTTAACCATTTTTAAAAAGCAGAGTGTAGTTTTTTCTCGATTGTCTTTGTTGCAGGTACTTTGTTAACGTTGCACCTTAATTAATACTATTACCTTTGCACCACGCTTTATTAGGATCTAGCATATATAAAACAAACACTCTAAACACAACACACATAAGCAATTCATACGTAATTTTGTATTACATAATAACTAAGGTAGTGTTTCAAACAAAAATATACAGCAACGTAATTAAAAAATGTGCCCATTACGAGCAAAAATGGGTTTTAAAGTATAAATAGCTTATAGTACAAGATGTTGTCAATAAATTTCATGTCTTGGCATTATTCACGTTTCATCATTATAGTACATTATAGTACATTACGACACGAATGCGCTGTCATTGATTGTTACACAAGACTTCGATTTTAGAGCATTGCGCTCTGGTTGGAAGTATGATAGGGCTCCTAAAATATAACAACGCACAAGTATCTTACACCATGTTTTGCGTTCGTTTCATAAAACATTAATTTATAGAAATTTTAAGGTTTAATGTGGTTGCCGGCCAACTACAATGGAGAAAGTAGTGAGGGTTCGTTATACGATTTCTAGAACCCGAAAAGTAACTTCAAAATTCGAACTCACCCATAAATAAACTGACTCGATAATAAAATGTGAAAAGACGCCACTGCGATGTAAACTTTGTCGAAAAAGGAAACTCGTAGGCGAATATGGTAAAAATGTTGGTTGACTGTAGGAACCGAAACAGAGCCTATTCGATAACTAACAGACTCTTAACACAACAGTTGTTAGTGCTGACTTTAAATTCTCAAAAACACCTCTGTCTCGTTTAACTAAGCTTATAAAACTTTAGTTCAGTCCAAAATAAAATAAATAACCGCTTTGTACATTTTGAAAACCAGTGCAACCCAAAACGTCACAATCCTATTCTAATATCACCGTCACTGAACCAGATATTGTAAGTATAATTCGTAAATCTGTTCTTACTCACCTCGTATACTAGATAAACGCTTAAAATCACCAAAAAGTAAATAATACCTAAAGTACTATCAAACAATTTCAAAAATACAGTAATGCGTCAACACGTATTAATTTCCTACATTTAAAAATAGTCACTGAACGCTAATCAAACATTAGGGAGAAATTCTCAACGGTTTAATTAAAAACTCCAAAATATTCGATAATTCTATAATCACTTTTGTAATAATCGTATTAACTATAAGTCTTTTAAGCCAGATTCTTACTAAAATGATCCTTCAAACTAATGAAACATATAAGTTTTCTTATGAACGAATAAGCTCAAAAGTAAATATGTAATTGCAAAATATTATTAATTTTATTAAATACATAAATTAAAAGTTTACCTCGAGTAGTATTTGAACCTACGACACGTACTTTGCTAGAGTAACACTCTAACCAACTGAGCTATCGAGATACAAGCCCCAATTGATATAAATTTTGCCTTTATGTATGTAGAACTGATGTAAATTCTTAATATAATGAATATAGTCAAATTACTTATATCAATAGAATATGAGCCTGCTCACTGATACTGTTCCTTGGATCACTGGTACTGTTCCTTGGCTCACTGATACTGTGCTTTTAATTACTTCATTACGTAACAAAGCTCTGAAGGATTTTAAAAAAATTTAAAAGATTGGCAGATTGGGATTCCTACAAGTCTTTAAGAAATTATATCACATCAGCCATTAAGAAAGAAAAGAAAGCTTATCTTGAAAATGTTTAAAAAGAATCGACATATATAGCAAAAGTAAGAAATGATGTTGAAGTGTTAAACATAATTTTTAGTAATTATAATACAAATTGAAACAAATGTACTCAGACTGTCAATTATTATGAGGAGAATTTTCATCACAATGTTAGCGGTAAATTTGAATTTAGGGAGGTATCAGAAATAGATGTGCTAAAAGAAATATATAGCATTAAAACAAAATCACTTCGTTCTGTTGGAATCAGCATAAAAATGCTTTGTTTGTGTTGTCCGCTGATAGCACCTTATGTAAAGCATATCTTTAATTTTTGCTTGAAGCACTGTGTAGTAGGTAAAGTTTGGAAAAATTGAAATGTTATAACTCTACCCAAAATAAGCAACCCAAAGAGTTATTCTATCAGCATATTACCCGTATTGCCAAAGATTTTGGAAGGGATAATGGCACAGCAGATTAAAACTTATTTAGACACTATTAATGTTTTATCTGAACATCAGTCTGGTTTCCGTAAAGGACATAGTTGTTCGGCAGCATTACTTAATAGTTCTCTGGAGAGTTTAAACGCTGTTGATAAAAATAAATAAATTTTGCTAGCGTCATTAGACTTTTCTAAGGCCTTTGACACAATTGATCATGAAACGTTAGTTAGTACGTTGCATTATTTTGGATTTAGCACGGAATCTTGTTTGTTGCTTAAAAATTATATCACAGATAGATCACAACAAATAATTTTAAATGGTAATCAATCTATACCTTCTACACTCAGCTATAGGGTTCCACAAGACTCAGTCCTTGTACCACTTGTATTCATACTATACACTGCCACATTTTCTAAACACCTAAAGTATGCGGATGATAAACAATTACAATACACTTTTTATGCTAATGACGTAGAGCTAGCAAATAATTGTGTTAATTGTGACGTTACTAACCTCGTAGAAATGGCCAAAAACGATAATTTAACAATAAATCTAGCTAAATCGGTAACTATCTTGTTTGGAAGGGCTAACGAAAGAAAAATGAATAAATCTAAAATATATATAAACGTATCCAATGAGATTGTAGCTAAATACGATAATGTAAAAATTCTCAGGCTCCTAAATGACTCCAAATTAAGGTTCAATCGACATATAACAAATGTAGTTAGAAGAGCTTATCCTAACTGTAAACTGATTTTTAGTAATCGTTATTTTATGAATCAGAACATAAAAACAATGTTTTGCGAATCATTAATCCTATCAAGCTTCGTACATTGCGACAGCGTTTATGGGCCGTACTTACAGCTGATAGATTCAAAATTCTTGTGTACGTTTGATTTTTGGCATAGGACGACATCTGCATATATCTCATAAATTAATAGAACTGAAATGGTTAACTATGGGAAATAGAAGATGTATACATGATGCTACCTTACCGTAAAATTATAACAACGCAAGTTCACCCTTATCTATATCAAAAGATAGTTTTTTCAGATAATGCTAGATTTGTTAATTTACTAAAGCCGCTACAATGTTTGAAAGATCTGTGTCTTATAAGTTGCCAAAAATTTACAATTGTTTAAACAAATAAATTAAAGAGACTTAGTCTTAACCAGTTTAAATCTCAACTCATCACCTTGAATAAACGATGTTTAGGCTAATGTTTTATTTTATTTTGTATGTTTGCCAAGTAACCGTAAGTTACTCATTTCATCAATACACTTTCGTTAGTTTTAATTCTTATACAGGGTAATTTTTAATTGTCCCTTAAGACGTTTGTCAACTGTTAAAAAAAGTAGATAGCTGAAATTTGGAGCACGGCCATAGTTTCCGACGATCTAACTTTCTAAAATATTTTCATCAAAATGGCACTTCCAGTTATGCTGGAAGTGACCATTAACTTTATTTTTTAAATAGAACCATATATTTTTGTTACCGCCATTAGCTTCCTTACTCAATTTGCTACATCTTGTGTCTAGCTTATTTTTATTTAGTTGCCATGATTACGGAGATATAACAACGTTTATGAAAAAAATGTCATTAGTTGCACAAGAATTTATCCGCTGAGTTGTAAAATTCTGTAGCTTTATTAGAAAAGTCTCAATAATTTCGTAAGCTTGGGAAACTTCAAATACGGATAACTCAATTTTTTCAAATGGAACTCCCCTACTTTCTTATCAGCTGTCGATAGAGAATTTGATTGGCAACATTTTTTTTCAAATGATCGGTATGCCTATCATTACCTGTTTCTAAGGAAAAAGCATTGTTATGTAAAATTATGAATATTATTCAATTTATTATAATTAGTAGGTGGCTTTGGAGCTCCGTTACTATGGCAACAGCTGCGTGCAATTGTATTTATTTATGTTTATTAAGTGAGCCATTTTTACACTTAAACATGCAAAATCACCGTTTTCGTTATACAAACGAGCAGGTTCTTTCATTGTTTTGTTGTTTTGGCGAATGTAATCACATTATTTCAAGAACGTGTCGCTTATTTAATGAAAAATATCCAGATGTATCAGAAATGACTCCAAAAAGTTCAGAACACTACACAAGAATTTTATTCAGTTTGGCAAATCAACTTGTTCAAGAAATGTCGTTCCTTGGGTTCTAACAGAAAATAACGAAATCAATATTTTGGCATATTTTGAGGTAAATCCTGGTTCATCTATTTATGCATCTTCGGAAGGTTCTCGTTTAACTTATTCGACAATACAGAAAATTCTAGAAAAACATAAGAAATATCCGTATTCCTTCAGTCGCCTACAAAAACTGAGTCGAGAAGATCGAATTTTGAGACATGATGATTGAAATTCAACAAAACGAAAACCTTCTTAGAGATGTGATTTGGTTGGACGAAGCAAAATTTGATCAAAATGGAATAGTCAATAGGAGATATCGGAATTACTGAGCATTTAAAAATCCTCGACTGTTTGAAACCCTGGACAATCAAAAAACATTTTAAGTTAATGTTTATTATTATCATCTCCGATACGTTTTATATAACGAAAATTTAAATGGGGCTCGATATATTCAGATTCTGGGAAAGCAAGTAGAAACCTTCATTGACAAACTGACGTTAAATAGGGCCAGAGATGCTGGTACCATCCTTGGGAGTCGACGTTCTCTACAACTAAATTTCAAACTTAACTGCTTAAGCAGAAACATCAGGAAAACTCACTTCCCTCATCAACCAAAATTTTGTGAACTGTAACTCATTCAAGTTACCGCCCCAGTACTTTTCTGACCAACATTCCAATAAGTATCTGACGGTAACCAAATAAAACCTAAACTTAAATCATCACAAACAAATAAAGGAAACAAAAATCCGGCAAACGCTAAAGCTTCAAAATCGTTACAACACCTCACCACTCTGCAATATTTCAACAAAGTGAAATAGCAAATCTAATAACTATATCAATAACAAAATATAAATCCAATAAAATGGTATTATTCCAAAACTCATTACGAAGATCTCCAAGAGCGCACTCAAATACATAAAGGCCTAAATCCTTTATTCTACACCTCTAATTCAATTTATTCAATTTATAATTTTTAACTCTCGACGAGGGGTGTTATAAGTTTAACGTGTGTATCTGTGTATCTGTCTGTAGAATCGTAGCTCCAAGAGGGATGAACCGATTTTGATTTAGTTTTTTTTTGTTTGTTTGCACGGTGACGTAATCGAGAGTGTTCTTAGCAGTAATTAAAGAAATTTTCTTACTTTTTGAGGTTTTTTATGTCGGCGGTTTTTAAATTTTGTAAAATGTGCTTACAGCTACAGCAACCCAATCATGATAGGCATTCTTTATAATTGTTTCCAGTCCTCAATCCGGGGGTTACAGTTTCTCCATATATCCACCCCCGGGGGTGAAGCCACCCTTAATTTTTTTTTCAAATGTAAGGGTATGTCAAGTGATAATCGTGTGAAATCCTGCATTAAGAGGAATACTACGCAGTATTTAGTTTCTCAAAATTTTAAACATTATTTTATTGAACAAAAAAAACAAAATCAAAAGTAATAAACAAATAAACGCACTCTCTTAGCAAAGAACGTTTATTTTGAGAACTTTCTTAAACTAAGCTACGATTTAACGACTTCTCTACACAAAAATCTTTTCTTATGGGATACACTCATAACTGTAAACGTGTTCAAAATGGTCTCCATTTGTTTCTCGACAAAGACCCAGTCGCTGAAAAAACCATTTCTCACGTTTTGGAACATGTCTTGTGGAGTATTTTTGATTTCTGCAGTAATTCAGTCCCTCAGATCCTGAAGGTCGGTGGGTAATGTAGCATAAACCTTACTCTTCAAGTATCCGCATAAAAGAGGTTAAAGGGATTCAGATCCGGGTATCGCGGTAGCCATTTAAGTGCACCTCTTCGACCAACCCATATATTTGGAAAAATTTGATTTAAATAGTTCCGTACTGGCTATTCATAGTGCGGTGGAGCGCTATCTTGCTGAAACCAAATTCTCTCATCCAAGTCATTTGCATTGTTATTTGGAAATGGACCCCTTAAATTTGAGAGCAGGTCATCCGTGAGCATAGAAAGATATAACTGCCCACCAAGATTACCATTCAGAAAAAATGGCCCTATCACTCGATCTTCAATAATCCCAACCCACACGTTTAATTTTTGTGGATGTTGCGTGTCAGTTTCCCGCATCCAATGGGGGTTGTGGTCAGACCAATAACGACAATTGTGATGATTTACTTCACCATGCAAAGAAAAAGTGCATTCATCCTAAAAGAGAATCCATTACAACGAATGATGGACTTCATTGACCATGGTCACATACATATGGTAAATGAAGGCCATCATTCGTTCACAAAACTCAATTCGTCGCTCTGGATGAGCCAATTCTTGTAGCATTTGCATCTTTGCAGTTTTTAAAACCTTTAAAACAGTTCTATGAGTGACCTCATTATCGCGCGCTAATTGCCGTGCCGAAATGATGGGGTTTTCTTGAATAGCCAAAAAACGTTCAGCTTTGTATTTTCGTCATATGCCTCTCTTCTTGGTCTTGGCAGATTCCTGACATGACCCAATTCTCTATAGTGCCTTTCTGTCTTGCTAATTGTGTCTTCAGAAAGCCGCGGTAAATCGGGATGATTTGCTTCAAATAATTCACCTACCTCAGCCTGAGTGCGACTTCGGTCACCATATCCGATTATCATTAATATCTCAATGCGAATGGCTTCCGTTAAATAAGCCTTGGTAAATAATTTACTACGATGTGAATATGTGAAAACTACACTAGAGGAATTATTTACTTAAATAAACGAGCAAAGAAAAACACAAGGAACAGATAATACGTAATTTACTAATGTGGACGCTAACAAACCAAGTAGGTAACTAAAATCTAGAGTAAAAGACAGAATATTAAGAGCGTATT
>JARFJB010000966.1:6510000-6625000 GCA_036346205.1 Vesta saturnalis | reverse complement strand
TTGGTAATTTATTAACAGTTTCAAATTGTAAGATGGGCGGCTTGTAAATATCTTTTGTTAAGTTGTTCACACACAGAGTATCACTTTCCAAACGGTGGAAATTTGTCTATGGTTTACAAAAGAGTGTCATCCTCTATAATTACGTAATTATATAAAAAAATATACATACAGGGTGCAAAATTAGTGCGTAATTCTTATGCAGCCTGTATATTTTTAAATATTCTTATTTTGTCATCAAGTGCCTATCTGGTAATGCCTGGTTTTTTAAATTAGGATCATCCGTTATAGAGTTATTCAGCGAAAAATATCACGTATGCAAACACAACTAATAAAATCTGCAGCGGTCATATTGTAACAGATTAATCAAAAATATTTTGTCAGAAATTTGTAAAGATCATACATTGTCATACAAAAAATTAAAAGTTAAATTCCGTACAATAACTTAATATTTCTATTGACCATAACTCAATTTTTTTAATGGAACACCCTGTATTTTGTTAATTATTGCGTTTTTAAGAATAATAGGATCGTGTTATGCTGTGGAAGTAATTGCAAAAAACAAAAACAAATATATGTTATACTAATTCGCAGTAAATTAGCATTTCTGTGTTGTGCTGCATAAGTTCACTGTTTTGTGCATCATAATGACCTTTTCTAGGAAAGAGTTTGTTGATATGATATACTTATTAGGAGAATGTGATCGAAACTGCCTTCTTGCATTCCGAAGCTATGCTCAGAAGTATCCTGACAGAAGACACCCACCTGAAGTTAGCTTCAAAAGACTCAGAGGGAGGTTTGAAACAACAGGCAGCGTTAATTATACAAAACGCATGCGTGCAAGACATGTAACCAATGAGAAAAACGCATTAATGGTTGTTGCTGCAGTGGTTGAAAATCCTCACCAGTATACTCGAAAAATTTCTCAGAAAATCGTTGATGCCAGTCATCGATCTGTATGCCGTATTTTGAAAACTAAGTTTCATACCTACAATATACAAAAACACCAAAAACTTGTTCCGCAAGATTTGGAAAGACGGAGACAATTTTGTAAGTGGATTAATAATAAATAGAATATCGAAACAGATTTTCTGAACTGTGCCTTTTTACCGATTACGCGACTTTTGTTAAAAGAGGCCTCCCTAATCAGCAAAATTTCAATCCTTACGCTCCCGATAAGCCCGAATTCCTGACAGAAGTCATTGGTCCATATTTTTTTCAGAACCATCTTATTGGTCAAATGTATCCACCTTTTGAACATGAATTGAACGATTTACTCCAACATGTACCAGAAAATGTTGTCTCTAGATTGTGGTACCAACATAACGGTGCACCTCCACATACGACACTGAATGTTCGAAATTTTTTAAATATTAGGTTTTCTGGTCGCTTGATTGGGCTAGGGGGTTGACAAAACTGGCCTACCAAGTCTTCAGACGGAACTGTACTAGATTTGCTCCTTTGGAGCTGTATAATTATTGTTAATTGCTCTGGTATTTCTTCTATTAATTTCATATAGATGTTAAAATTTTGTAATAAAAATAAGTCGTTTCTTTGTGTTAATGATTTGATCTTTTTTTTGCATATTTGCAATATGCAGACATGGCGCTTTCGGAATATTTAACATAGTCTTCAAAAATTACAATTCGCATAACACGGTACTGTTATTCTCAAAACTGCAATAATGTAAAAAGTGTTAACTATCGGTATAGGAAACCCAATATAAAATCGAAAGAAAGTTTATTTCTCTATCTCAATCGTAGAATACAGGGTGTTCCATTTAAAGAAATTGAGTTATGGCCAATCTATGTATTAAGTTATTGTACCATCACAGCAAACGGAATTTGACTTTTAATTTTTCGTAGATGATCTTGATAAACCTTTGACAAAATATTTTTGATGAATCTGTCAATGTGGCCGCCACAGATTTTGTTCGTTGTGTTTGCACACGTCATATTTTTCTAAAAAGTTGAATAACTCTGTAACGGCGGATCCTAACTAAAAAAAAACATTACCAGATAGACAATTGATTATAGAATAAGCACATTTAAAAATATACAGGGTGTTCAATTTAAAATATTTAAGTTGAATACTGGTATAATAAAATGCAACACCCTGTAGAATTGTAGACGTTTTTAGATTACGGAGAAGAAGCTAATACCCAACTTTCGTATTTAAAGATTTTCCCCATCTAAAATAGTTACGGAGCAACATAAGAATTACGCACTAATTTTACACTCTATGATTTCATTTCCATTAATTTACACTTTGTAGGTTTGAAAGTCCTGTGTTATTTGACACCAGCAATGTACCTAAAGAATTGATTCAAATAATCGAAGATTCGGGTTGACTGACTGAAATTGTTATTCTTCTTTCTTCCGGGTGCAATGGTACGCGTTTTAGTGTTAGTTGCAATGTTATGGATTGAAAGATATCCGTTTAGAGGCTTTTCTTGATGACAATACATGTGAGCTTTGAGGCATGATATACCATTTATATTCGATGCCTCCTAATACATCTCAACGAATATGTTACCTGTTAGCTGAGTTGAGAAAGTTACAGGAGGTCTTGAGCAAATCGCATCGAGTGTGGTTGCAAAACCTATAAGAAGTATAAGTGTCAATCTTAAAAACTTTGGAATATACTGCCGTCCTATGTCTAAAGAGCGGTTAACCCACATGTGGCAGTTTTTCACTTTTTTATATGACAAATAATTTTAAACTCTTTATTTTTTCGTATAAAAACCGTGTTTCTAACATTAGTACTTTCAGAGATACGAAAAGGGTGTGAGCAGCTAAGTGGTGGTTTTTTCGTTAAGTCCTTCGCTAAAATTCAACAATACTGCACTTAAAAGTAATTAAAGCACCATAACTTCCCAATTATGTATTTATTTAACAAACCATTGCTTATCTACAAAGACGTTATCCTATCAAACTCCGTTAGAAAACAGTTACAATACTTTAACTACCTGTAAGTCTAGTATAACATTGAACAGTTGAACTATCTAACTAAGCTATAAAGCAGTTAGCCTAGAAAGCAGTTTTTCGACATTAACCGCGATTAACCTAATTATCAGCATAAAGAGTGGTTGAACAAAAGTTAGCTAAAAGTTCAATCACTGCTTTTTAATTAAAACTTTAAAAAAATAATTTGAACGATCCAAAGTTAAAGAGCGGTTAAGTCACAGTACTAAGCTAAAAAGCAGTTATTCGCACACGACATGTGTTCGATCGGAAATCGCGGCCCTTTCGGCTCGAACACTCGGGCAGAGCGAACGTGCAGCAGCCGTCCTTATTGTTCATTGTCGCGTCCTTCCATCGAAAATGTCGTGTGATATTACGCCAAGGTGAGTTGCTTATCGATAATAATAATTAGCAGCCTTTTAATGAAATTGCGTTAAGTATCTAAAATTACACTTACCTGAAGTAATCATTTTTAGTTTTGCATTTACAATGCTACTTTACTAAGACTAATTTTTTACTACAAAAACCGAACGTCCCGTTGGGAGCCGTTGGAGGCAAGTGCTATTCTTTTATTAAACCGTATTCGTTTCAACCAGATAATTAAATGTCAAAATTGTTACATACTTTACATTTTCTAAATTATCTAAATTATTTAAAATTATTTACTTAAAACATCATTATTATTTTGTACATTACTTCAAAGAAATAAAGAGACAGAAACATCAATATTGTTTACATTAAATCTCTTGTTAAAACAAATGGAGGATAGTATAAAATTTGTCTTACCTTAAGTTTATATTTTATTAACTGACGACATCTGTGGTCGAATATTTTATTTAAGTAACACTGTCTTTATTTATCTTCCTAATCATAACTAGATACAATGCACTATTTGATTTATATAAAAGCGTCTTTCGCTTACTTCGACATAACTTTTGTGTATTTTTTATATTGAAATTGAGCTTGGGTTACACCATATTTGTGTTTTTAAACAAGATGAGAGTTTTACTCTCCGCTTAACTCCTACAAAAATTAACACCGTTATCAAAAATGCTATTGTGTTTGCTATTGCATTGGTGAAGGGTATTGTGGATATAATCCTGAAAAGTTTTGTTATTAAAAGGAAATAAAGTCTCCTTCTTATTGTGTGTTTTTTAGCTGAAAATGTTTTGGGATACCTATGGTTATTATAAATGCTTTTCTTACTCTGATCTCTCTTAATACTAGACATACCTACCAAACCTTTCTTGCAGAACGTTACAGCATTGCTAAACGAATTAGGAATATGATGAGCTTTGATTAACAATGTGGCGGTGTTGGAACAGGATTATCCATGTACAAGCAGGAATCTTGAAATTACTAAGGCGCCTGTTCAAGGCTCGCCATCCACCAGCTAAGTGATTCGTAAACCAACTTACTTTGATATGAACCACGAGGATCATTTGTATTTAAAACCATATTCAATAACATCCCTGGTACTTCACAAATTTAAAGAAACACAAAATTCAAATAACTCCATCGATTTAACACAGTCAAAATTATGAATGAATTTATCGCATCGAGTAGTACTCAAACAATACAATCTGACGTTTGTTACCATGAACCAATGCCAACATCGCCAGACCCACTATTAACAGAAACACTAGATTTAGACTCGGATAACTCCATCAAGGACCGGGATTACCAACCATCTAATGACGATTATTCAAGTGACGATACAGAAAACGGCTATACGCAAGCTCGATCAACGAAATAAAACAGAAACTTAAGTTTGGAAAAAATATATAAATTGTTTCCAATAAACGCACGATTGCGGCGTCACTCAGCTTCAGATAATCAATAAAACTTAAAAACTAATTGCTTGTCTAGCAAGCGACATATTACGGTGGACGGCAGATATTCTACACACTCACATTTAGAACTTCAAACTAAGCGAAGAAAATTTAGTAACACACTAAGGAAGCAAAACGTGAAAAACGAATTGAACACCGAAAAAAATATGAGCGGATGACCGCTTACATATTAATTGATTGTATTAGGCGATGTCACGTTCCTAAATGAGAGTTTTTATACGTTAAAATTACACGGTAGCTGTTCCCAAACTAAAGTATGTAACTGCCGAAAAAAGACGCCACTTTAGTACATGAGTCAAAACTCTTTTTTTGACAACGTTAGGATTAGAAAAAAACACCGTCAAGATCCTGTCGAGTGCGCTTGATGCTAATAATGATTTCGACAGACGTGGAAAATACCCTAAAACTCCTGGTTTTAATCGGAAAATACTTACAAACCATATAGAATCGTTTCAGCCTTCCACGCCTCATTACCGACGTGAGCATGCGCCCAATTGACGGTATTTGCTCAGCAACATTAATATCAAATTTATGTTTAATTGTTTTTGCGATAAACTCCCAGAAAATAAAATAAGCTACGAATTATACCGCAACTGTTTAAAGACTTTAAACATTTAGTTCACTCGCCTCGGTAATGAGGAGTGTGAAGCATGTGAAATGTACAGACTTCATGCTTTAGAAACCAAATATGATGTTCGCACCCAAGATTTGCGGTATTGTACTCTATGTTTATCATGGAATAACCATTATAACAGATATAAGAAGACCAGAGTGTTATATGATTCACATAAAAAAAGTAGCGACTTAGTAAAAGTTATAATGTTACCTCGTTTGGAAACCTTTAAGGCTGTAATATTTTGTCCTAGTCTGACAGCTTATAACCAAACGTTTGCCTCGTAAACAGAAAGACACAATAAGCTCTTTTTACCACTTTTTCTTAAACTATATATGTCAAAACTGTAATTTCATGGCTTACCAATTGTACAGCGCAAAATAAAGATTGATTGCTTTTTGCAATCTTAGTTGACATTACAAATATGATTTGATTGCTACAAAAAACATTAACTTTTATTATTTTGAGCCGGGCCACACTTTATGAGCTGTGACAAGTTCCACCAACAGGTGGAACTGGCTATAAAAGAAAACAAAGAATCTATGATTCTAAAGATTCTGAAGAGACTGTGGCTTCGGCAAATAATGGTAAAGTTAATGTTAAATCAATTCAGTCTACAGCCTTCACAAATTTTGCTAAAATATGTCAGAGCGCCGAATACAAAATTCCAATCCCAGAGCGTACCTTAAAGACATAACTCAAGCAAGTTTTAAGCGAGCGAGTCTTGACCTTGTCTATAAGAACGGCTTTGATGAAGATGTTATATATTTTAAATTTGTAAATGACAATATTTCAAAAATCCTCAATGTACCTTTACATTTCGCACACTTCCAAAAGGAATAGACAAGATTGCAAAGTTGTCGTCTATAATACCGAAACACGAAATGTTATTCTGGAATAACTTGACGAAAATACGTCTGAAGCACAATATAAGATGACTCCTAGGAATTAATTGATTAGGCCTAAATATTATAGCATTAAGTATAACTATTACAGACTGCGCAAACGACGGCCTTTCTGTCCGATCAAGTCCGTGTATGGTATCTGTTTCTACTGGCGTATGTTAGCCTTTTTGGGCAACTTTATATGCGGACGCTCTTAAAAGTAAAGATCATGCACGGACTCAATGGGACAGAAGTCGGTGGTCTGCGCAGACCATAACGCACACATACTAGGAGAGACTGATTACTTTATAACCAGTTTATTATGTTTTAGTTTTACCAGAAGATGTTTTTCATTTTCTTTTATTACACATTAATTTGATTTCTATCAAGTCTTTGATTTTCCATTTTTTCTGACATAGCCCAAGCTAGAAGGCGGTTAACCGCGAGCGAAACATGCTTAACCGCCTTTTAGGTAAGTAAACATATAAAAACTATTGCAATATGTCGACAATACTAAGCACAAGAGCGGTTAAAGTGCTTAACCGCTTTCTGGGCAAGGAAAGATTTTTATAATTTGATATCGGTTTCATGACTACACGGAAGTGAAGTACTTTAACTGCGTTGTAAGCTGAAACGTCCATGATAATGTAAAAGATAGTCATTGGCCATCTTTTAGTTTGCCGTCTGCATGGGTATGTTATTATTAACTTGTCTAACGTGTCTACAGCACCTTTAGTTTTGTTGTAATCTAAAATCATAAACGGCTTTTTATGATCTTGGTTACACACTCCGTTATCGTTGTGCATGGTGCTCATGAGCGTAAGATTTTTATTCCGTTTTGGGAATATAGGAAACTATAGACGTGTCCTTCGTAAAGTAAACTTTTGAAGGAAGAACTTCTTTCCTGTTGCAGGTCAATGCGGCTGGCAATTCAGGCTTATTTTTGCGAATAGTGCCAATCATTTTTGTTTTCAATAGCATCTGCCCCACACCGTACGAGGTAAAAAAATTATCACACGTTACGTTGTGACCTTTTAGACCGTCTAGCATAAGTCTTTTACCTTGACATCCCTCTGGAGGTTCACCTTCTTTTTTCGTTAGGTAAACTTGCATGGTATATGCATAAGCAGTTACAGAATCGCATAAAGTTCAAATTTTGACTCCGTATTTATCAGGTTTATTCGCGATGTACTTTCTAAAGGGCCAGTTGCTCATATACTGCTACATTTTCGTGAACTTTATAGAGCTTAGGTAGAATTGCAACCCATTTATCCCACAAGTCCGTCTAGGAGCTAATTTATCAGTTTGGCGTCGTTGTGGTCGAGTTTTTTATCATCAAAGGAAATTACATGAAATCGTTGTAGGGGCGTCGTTTCTCTTAATATTGGACGACCTACATTTCCATCCCACAGACTGGCTGTTGTCTCTCCATAAGATTTATACACAGCTAAAAACAGGAGGCCAAAATGTGCTTCTAGTTCAACTAATGTTAGTTCTTGAAACGTGTCGCCACAAAGTCTTTTGCCTTCTAAATTTGATATTTTCAAATTTAGGTTTACAATTTTGGGTGTGAAATATAATAAGTACGTGGATTTTGTATCAATCGTTCGCCACGTAGCATACCATGTTGGCCCAGGAATGAACGAAATAATATTTACTGCTGATAACCTTCCAGATTGATGTGTCTATTCACTCCATACTATATTGCCATCATTTCAAGTTACTTGATTATCCGTATCAGCTTCATCTGAAATTGTAGCTCCCACTTCATCATCCGATTCGCTATTTTATATCTCGGTTTCGAAAAAATGGTCTTCTTCTTCAGAAACATTAGAATCACTATCAAAAACAAAAAAGATTCTCAAGTTTACTATCCATAAGCACTCTCTCAGTACACATTTTCAACAATCAATTTCAATTGTTAGATATTTCTTATTAAAGTATAGCGTTAATTTTGACGTTTACTACGAAACTAACACACAGATGCTCACGGGCTGCATTTATACGCGGAGCCACAGACAAGTCTCAACAGGATAAACAGTAATAAACTTGTTTACCGATACGCAAATAACGCATGCAATATGCGCAATAATGTGGCGATAGTATGTTAGTTATTTATATTTATAAAATAAAACAAAACTAATAAAATACATTCGTATATGATAATAATCTGCTTCTCGTTCTTCTAATTTGAACCACACAAATCACCGGGTCATATAGACCCATGCACAGTGAGTGTAACAAATGCATTTAAAAAAAACTAATTATAATTTTCCAATATCAATCTAGGTACACCATTATTAGAGTGGCAAAGAAAGATTTAAATAAATTAACGAATTATGCACATTAGAAGAACGCGATTGGGTCATATTGACCCGAACGCAATAGGAGGGTTAAGAAACTACATTATTCCTAAAAATACTAAAGATGATACTCTATTCATAAATTTACTGTTGTGTTTAAAGCTAATCCTTTTCAGAGCACAATTCAAGCCATAATTCAAATTACCAGAAAATATCTAATCAAAAATACGTAAGTGCTCTTGGTTTCATTTAATGAGATTTATAAGTGGCGATAATGATTGTGAAAGATAAACTTATGCTTATTTTAAATGGGACATTATAAATACCGTTAAACTCAAAAGGCAAATTTGTGTCATCAGCATAAACATGCACTTTAAAAGCATTTTACAGATTAAATCTGTAATTAGATAGAACGTTCATTACCATCAGTCTTTGATGTTTATGAATAGAATAATTTTCAATCATCGGATATCAATAATGTTTAATACTTTCTAACGAAGAAGTAGGATGAAAGGCTTTTAAAACATGAGTTAATTGAAATCAGTTTTGAATATTAAGTACATAATATGCATTTAATTGAAATCTGTTTTGAAACTTCAAATATTTGTGCTAATTAATGAAATATTTAGTAGCGAATACTCTCAATACCGTTTGCTTGCATTTCTCTCTTAAGGACTAAATGCTTGCTCACTTATAGTTTTTTGTTTTTGTTTTCATAATTTGTAAATAATACATTTAGCGTGTTACACCTAAGGTCAAGATGAGGCTTATAATTATAGATAAGCATATGTCAAAATAAAAAGAAAGTAAGATATTTGTGTCGTATAACTACAGGATAACTATCTCAATAATGTAGTCGTGCAAGGATATACTATTAAGACTTTGAGCTTATATAATGAGCTTCTAAATTTAAATTTTCATGTATTGCGTAGACTACGCGCTTATACTTTAAAAACAACCTTAACATCGATGGTTTAAGTTAAGTTACATAACCACCTATTTTAGGATTATTGGTTACTAAGATGTTCTGAAATTTTATTGGTATTAAAGATTAACCTATGCAAGTTAAGATGTTAGTCCATAATGAATGGTCTTGTCCTTATATTATTTCCTATGGTTATGGATTAACCAGTAATTAGTGTACCATTACCTGCATTATGTATAGTTGCCAAGTGTTAGTGCCAGAAACAAAACTTGAGCCCAACACCGTACAGTATGAAATATTGTAACGAGATTTCTTATCCATAGACCCGGTGCGCATTATCCATTGGATGCGTGTCCATTCCAGTAGTGTCAATAGTTCAGCCTGAAAGGGAAGGAAAGGCCACGTATTTCATTTCCTCCCCAAGGAGGAAGGCGGGCTGTTACAGCTTTCAGCCACAATCATGGATTCCCAGCATACATACATACATACATTACGTATAGATGCATGGTGGGATTAAGGATTTGTATGGTCAGGATAGGATCGAATGGAACGGAGTTAGGGTTCGGAGGGGGGAAATACTACCCCGGCATTCGCCTAAGTAGCCGCACATGGTGTGCATACACCCAGTGACTATGCCGCTACATGTAGCGGCACCTGAAAAAACCTTATACCAGGTAGACGGTATCGGGAATCGAACCCATTACCTCCCGAATGCTAAGCAGGTCGTGTTACCACTACTCTACCAGCTCGGTTATTTAGCCTGTGGATCAAATTATTCTTATACTACTCGTAGTAACGCCTCCTCAGATTGAAATGCGTTGCATAATTTTCCTGAGCACCCCGTGTAGTCGCGAAAAAACCGGTGGTATGCTATACATTGCCGTGCTTGAGGTGCGCTAAACCATTTCTGTCACCTAAATCTAGTTGTTATAATTAATTTAAAATATAAAAATTAAGCACATTATATTCTACCTACACCCTAAACTACCATTTATAATCACATTGACCAGTATAAATCATAATTTAATTTTATTATCGATACAAAATATGTAAAAGATGTCCTAGCAGCCAGTTATCTTACATCCCGGTTAATTAATAAACAGCATCACTCACTTCAGAAATCACATTTGGTACAAATAACTATTTTTTTAAATTACCATACTAAAATAAAAATTTTCATTTAATAAATAATCACGCTCGGAGTAATAATTTCCATTGAGTGTTATATTCAACTCTACGCAGAATTAACTAGGCATTTTCGATTTATAAATACCAACTGTTTGCATCCAATTAACCGCTTTCAACTCTTAGGGATATTTAGTCAAATTTAGTTACTATATTGTGCAAGGAAAATGAAAAACGTTTTATGGTAGATGATTAGACGATATATAACTAGTACAAGCCTCTATGACAGTTAAAATAAGGAAATTCCGAACTAATCAGAGGAAGAAGGATCTACCAGCGGAATTTGTCCTAGAATACAGCAAAGCTTGGTTTGTTGAGTGCCCGATGTTCCGAAAGCACCTCAAAAATACAACAAAATAAAATTAAATAAATAACTAATAAAGCATTTAGACATTGGTGGGAATATGTGTATCCACAAATAAATAAAATATTATTATAATACAAACATGCAAACTCACATAAACGTAAATGTAATATTATTCAATAACGAAATCGGAACAATCGTTTTAATGTGTATGTAAACATATAAATGAACAATATTAAAAATATAAAGTTACGGCAATGGAAGCTAAGCATTAACTTTAATTTTAAGTGGACACCGATACAAAAATGCAAACTGCAGCAGTATTTATAACCTACTTTCAGTACCTTTAGATTGATACAAAATGCTTCAATATACTAAAATAGGTATTGTCAATAAAATCAACAGCAGTAGATATGATCAATACAGTAAATAAATGCTGAATCGTTAAGTTATGTGCAGTAGTAAACAAGATATAAAAACTAAAGACATTCAATCTTGTTACGGTAATATATAACCATGTCACAAATAAATAGGGAAATATTGCAACGTAACAGTTAACTATTAAACAAGAAACCAGTAAACAACGATACAATAATGCAAATTACTCAATAAGAAGCGAAGGTACTTGAAGCACCGATGACTTTGAATTCACTAGTTAAATAGTTTGTGTGAATACTGCTGTACATTGTTGAGAATTTATGTAGTAATTTCTGAAAATTCTGCCAAAGCTTGTGGCGCATGTCTTCCGCAGCGGTATAACGTATGCCTCAAAAGTTTTAGCACAAAATCCAATGGATGTAAAATACGCGAGAATGGTAAAATATTAGGTTCGATTTGGAAACAAAAATTCTTTGAGAGTTTGTCTTCACTTTGACCGTTCAGTTTTAGTAAGGAGTTGCGCTAAAATGGCCTACTAATTAGATTTTCGTAAAAGTATTTACAGTCTATTTGGGCCAATACCTAAGCGTGAAATAGTTCACATATTCCAAAATCAAAATATTTCCCGCAGAACTATTTATCGTAGTAGGATAGCGGATTGTGAACAAGATATACCATGTATAAATCTCGGAAAAAGTGGAAGACCCAGACCTTTTACCCAAGCCAGAGCAGATATATTAGTAAGAAGAGGAACAAATAGAGCTGGAATGTTGGTAGGGAATGGTCAAGAATATCGAACAAGAAGAATATGTCCAAAACATACGCCAAATCAGTAGACACGGATACCACGATGTTGTCAAGAATTAAGGCGGATACATTTTGCCAATAACAAAGTCATTGTTATTGATGATGAAAAATATTTCACTCTAGGTATCTCAGAAATTAAGAGTGGCGGTGGTTTCTATACTGATAAGTGATAACATAAAAAATTGCCCAGAGAATGTTAAATATAAAGAACATTTGCTGATAAAATTTTAGTCTGGTGCGCAATTTCTATAAGAGGGATATCGAGACCTTATGTGCGGCGTGTAAGAGGCGAAGCACTGGATATTCAGCGCTATATTCAGAATTTTCTGGACAAACTGAATGATTTCATTAATGAAGATCATGCTGAAGACGATATAATGTTTTGGCCAGGTTTAACTTCATGCTTTAAACCTAAGAAACTCAGAACTGGCTCAGCGCTCACAACATACCATTCGTACCACTAAACGACAATCTCCCGCCTAATAAACGAATTTTGGGTACTTTTGAGGAGAAAAGTGTATGATGGAGCATGGCAAACCGAAAATGAAGGACAGTTAAAACGCTCAACACATGTGAGATGTTCGTAGAAAATGGCGTCTTGTTGAAAATCACGAACCACTTCATTTAATTTAAGTTATCAATATTGCTAATTATAAGTCTATTAACTATGGTTGACAGCTATAAGTTTAAATAAAACATATTTGTTTATAAAACTGTATATAATATTTTGTGACAAAACTTTTGAGACATACGCTATAAAGCCTCATAAAAAGTTACTGCAACTTACTTGTAATGACTAATGACTAATGGATCCTCCTCGTTCAAACCATCGATTAGGAAAATAAGCATTCAAAAACTGGCGAATTTCGGTAGTATAGTGCTGTGCAGCTCCATCGGGTTGAACTACATCTCTCAACAAATATCCAAAGGGACATTTTCCAACAGTTTGTATAAATTATTCTTAAGGAACTGGAGGTAAGCCCTACCCATCCAATGTTGCTCATAAAAGAATGGAGCTACGATACGTGTGTCTCCGCCCAAACCTTTATCGATCACCAGTACTGGATAATTGCTGTAGCGACTCGATGATTACTTCTTGGAATCGCCCACTGACAGAGTGCAATTTTTTTCAAAAAGAATAATTAAACAATGATAGAGCAAACGTTAGGTTATAAAGGAGACTTTTAAACAGGTATAATAAAGAATCCAAAACTACAATTGTATCTAGTTTGTTACATTTAAAACCACAAAATTGGTGTGTATCTCCAGAAGTTCACGATATTTTAGTATGAATCCATCATGCGAAGAACTTTGATTTCATTATGTCACTAAGAGACAAGTGCAAGACATTGGATCTTAGGCTGAACACCCTGTACAATTATAATAAAAAAGTTCGAAATATAATTTCTGTTAACATCATTTGTCACGATTGTTGAAGTATAACGTACAATAATTCCATTTTCGAAATACTAAATGGAGATCTATTAGGTGCAAGAGACCTATATCCTTCATAAGGTTCATTACCATACATATAATTAGAATCATAATGTTATCCCATAAAATAGTATTTTAATCAGTAATTAAAATATTCCGGAAATAAATGTAACCTTAAGGCTAATGCGATACGCAGGAATTAAACAGTAACATAAAAACTGTATAACCTAAAAACTATAATAATCAAGAATATTAATAATAACAATCCAGTCGTTTGTATAACAATTTTTAAAGAAATTATACGCAGCACTAAAATACAGATAAATGTGAACAAAGTAATGTTAATTTATCATTAACATTAAACAAAATTAGAGCTAAATTTAATCGTAAATCAAATTTGTGTTTCTTCAAACGAGTTTGATAATGTAGTTAATGTAGTTAATGATATCATTATGTTACGTTAAAGCTGTCAGTGGCGTAACAGGGGGTGTGTTTCGTAAAATATGCTTCAAAGGGTTTCTTCAAGCCCAATACTCGTTTACACGTCTTTAAAGTTATTTAAAGGCTTAAAATATTTCTGTGTTGGTAGTATACTGTTACGGAATGAGTCAAAAATCAAAATATCGTAACAAATATTCATCATACTTATTCAACCGATAGTAATGTATTTATCACAATATTTTACTTTCTATCATATACAAAAGAAATTCTTATCAAAAATGCTTGCTGTTAGTGTAACAATCAATTGGTCTTGTTTAAAAATATATTTTTTGGCATAATGCTGTAGAAAGTTGACGTTTGTGCTTCCTTTTTATTGTGAAAAGTTGACATCTATTAAGAACAAATCGTGAAAGTTCCACACGCGTTTGTCGTGATTAGTGACAAGCGATGAGGTACTTCATTTCTTGGTGTTAGATATACTTTTCTCCAGAGCAAGCTCTCAATATACAAATATTATTTATAAAACAAAAGAAAAAATGATAAAAAAAGTATTGATTACTTATACTATTACTCTTATGATCTGTTTTGCTTATCTTTTCAAACAGCGCTTAGTAAGATTCTTATAGATGGAAATCGAGCTATTTGCAGTCAACATTATCTGAATGTTATACAAATCGCCTTGCCACTATTACTTTCTAGAACGCGAAGAATCAAATGTAGCTTGAATTAATAATATGTTCGTCATAAAAAAGGGACATTGATATTTTGACAATAATATTGAAAAGCATAAAAAAAACCCTCAATTCGAAATAATAATGAAACTGTACTAAACCAGTTACGAGCAGTTACGAGATGTTATTCAGCTATTCAGCAAATGTTACGAAGGGGTCAGTAAGGGTTAATAGCATCTGGAAGCTAGAATTTCTAAACGAAAGTCATGTTTTAAATTAAATTGCAGCTAAGTGTAAGTGATGTGTGAGGTACAATTAATTTTAATCATCGTCATCTGCTTAAAACTTTTCTCTTACTGGTTTTACCAAAATCAAATAGAACTTTTAAAAGCGTGTGCACTAAAGGTAACTTTTGTAAACAATATTTAAAGTAATAATGTAATGTTATGTACTAAACGTAAAAAGATAATGTAAATTTTACATTAAGCTAAAAGTTAATAACCCTTAATGCTTTATATATTAAAGAATATAAATTAAACGAACTGAGTAAAGTTAGTTTCAATGGCTATTATACTTTGTACTGCACAAGCTTTCTAAAGTTATTCAACAGATCACAAATTAATTTGTTCATTCTTTGGATAAATATATTTCGGTACACATAATTTTCAGAAATGTAAAATTTTGAAAATAAAATTTCACATTTAGACTTAAATGTAAAACAATGTCAAATTTAATGTCTCATCGTTAACCCATTTGGTTTATTACTTAAAAAATATAAAACATTGAATGTTCTACAAAGTAATTCGCTTTATATGTTTGTGAAATTTCAGGCAAAATAATTAGTTTATTATCTGCTTAATGCTTAGAATACAGTATTCTAAGACCTAATGGGATTAAAATATACTCTTGATTACTCATGTACATTAAACTTCTCAAGACTACCTTTAAAATTATTCATACAAGTGTATTTATGAAAATAAAAAAAGGTTATGAATTTTGTTCATGATCAATCGTGATCTTCTTAAGCTAAAATCCTAAATTTATATTTCTACTTTTTAATCTGTAAATTTCTCAATAGCGGTTACAGAGATAGTCTTAGTAAAGAGGAATGTTTCTGTTTTTAAAATAGTAATAACCATTTGAGTAAATCTTTAAGAGGTTACATGTTAACAACCTTAGAAATGACTTTTCAGAACACTCTCTACGGACGGAAGGTAACAATCAAAAACGCCACAAACAAAAAAACAAATTTAACATAATTGAATCGATTTAATAGATCTGATATGATTACGTTTTTGTTATGAATACTTTTACCACTTTGATTCATTCAATTAGGGTTAAAAAATCTTTGAATAATTATCGAACACTTTCAAGTTTCACTACCATCTAAGGCAAAGAACAGTCCGTAGGGTTTTAAAATTTGTGTGTATTCCAATTAATATTACTTTTCAGAATATAATAGTTTGTTAGATACCTACAGTTATTGAAACGTTAAAAAAAGAGAGGTTTTTTGGTTATATCCCTACTCCCTACACTGGTTTAGTTTAAGTTTATTTAAACTATTAACTAAAACTAATTTTTGGAGGTGCATTTTCATCGAGATTTCCACGTTTTTGTAGTAGGAAATGCAGGAAGGGGAGTTGTAATCTGTATTTATCAGGAACGGGCAGTTTTGAACTTCTTTGAAGAAGATCCTAGGAGAAGTGTCAGAGAAGCATCTATGTATTTCAATAGGCCTGTAAGTAATATCTGGAGAATATTGTCAACAAACGGATTGCACCCTTACCATTTCAGAAGGGTTCAAGAATTGTTACCCATAGATCATGATCTTCGCGTCACATTTTGAGCAGAGATACTTCAGAGGCGTATTAGAAATCCTCAGTTTACAGAACGAATTCTGTTCACTGATAAAGCTTTATTTACACGGCAGAGTATTCTGAATCATCACAACATGCACTAATGGTCATTGGTCCAATGAAAACCCAAATTCTATTATGACTGGAAAATACCAACATACTTTTTCCGTAAATGTTTGGACTGGCATCGTAGGACCCTTCATTTTTAAGTTGTAACATCTTTAACAATTTGAATAGATATTACTACTGACGAAGATAACTGTGTAAATAACCTTTTAAAATGGTGTGCAAATCCTAAAGGTATATACGTATACTTCTACACCCATGGCTACAAATTTTAGCTACTTAACAGTTTGGGTAATAAATAGGAGATTTGGTGCCTTTTGCTCAGTCGTAGATTAAGATGGGCCAGGTTCTTAAAATTATCGATTTGCCTTATTAACAAAAAAATATTTACATGTACCTAAATATGTTCGCTTTAAAATCGGGGTTGCTTTTTCTTAAAACTATAATTAAATAGTCGGACGCCAATTTGTTTTTAAATATGAAATAAACAAGTAAACCATTATACAATAAATTAGAAAAAAAATGTCTACCGCAAGTCTTATTAACATAACCTATAATTAATTATAAACAGAAACACCTTAAAGCTAATGTTAGTAACGTTAAAAACCATGAATAATTATTAATGTTGTAAGTAATTAATGTTGCAAGTAATTAATGGAATCAGAATACCTTGTTTTTGGTCACACTGTAGATAACGAAAATGGGTGCATGTACTGAGCTAGTTTTGGAAAATTCGTGCGTAATACTACTTCACGTTGAAATAAATCTGGATTTGTATGCTTTGTAATTCCCAAACGAATAATAAGTTCTTGATTAATCGTAATAATACCGTAAATTGGATAAACAGTAAAATAATTAATTGAGTAGATGTATATAACGTGTCAAAAGTATCAATCAGTAAAGGTGAAATTAAAGTAAATGTTAAAAAATAAAAAGTGCCTGAAAAAAGCAAACGTCTCAAACGACGCTAAGCCTTTGCGCGTGAACTGTGAATCTAATGTGCAACCACAATGCTAGTTCTAACTAAAAAAATTAAATGCATGTTTGTATGCAACTAGATATGCAACACACGCTGCACGAAATGCACGTTAAGTTGCCTAAGAAAACGTAAATTTTATTATAAACGTAAAAAGTTGTTACAACTGTAAGTGTTATCGAAACGTTTAGATTGTATAATATAGAAATACACTATTAAAAAAGCCCAAAAAAGATAAGTATTTGAGTGTAATAATGGTGAAGGTTGACATTTTCATACATTAATAAACTTAATAAGCTTTTGTATTTTTTACAAAACTAAGTTAATCTGACACTTGACAGTATTAAACACACGTATGTTTCCGTTCTTTATAGTAGATAATAGAATTCCAATCTTTAACTTTAAATGAAAATTGTGGAATTACATAAAACCTCGTCAAAGAAATATAAATTTCTTTAAACGTTAACCTTTGAGGTCGACGAAATGCAAAGTAATATTGAATTTTGGTGGGAGTATACAAAAATTAATTTTGATCGTACCTAACCCCTTACCAATCAGTACCTTTATAATACTAAACAAAAAAATATGATCCATAAATTTTGAAAATTATCATTTAGGACTACACCTCTGAAAAATAATTGTTTTGCGTTATAGGTAGTTGTCTCAGTAAAGAATGTAGTTGTACTAAACTTAATAAATGTATTTAAAGAAATAATGTCGAGATATTCACATAAACCTTTAAGTGTAATTTGCTAGATTTAATAACCAACTTTTTAACTACTTATACTAGATAACAAACAGTGTAAATTAATGATTGTGTTCAACCACTGGTTGCAAAAATTAAAACTAAAGCTTATGCTACTTGTTACATTAAAAAAAAGCTGCATTCGTTTTATTGGTTAATACTGCAATATAATTACCGAGATTATTTTCTGAGGCAGCTGAAAACACCTGACAGCCCGTTAAACCAGCTAGTACTAGCTTCATAACACCATAACCATTCACTTACGACCCCCGTTCTATGTGCTTAGAGGGGTTTGAATGCTTATTTTTCAATTCCATACTTATAATGTCATTAATTGGTACGTTATTTAATTATTACGAAAATATCTCGTCGTCAATAGCAACGGATAATCTTTTGATATTTTCTTACTGAATCCCCCATGTACTTGAATTAATTACTGGAAGTTTCTTCTCCTCCACGAATGTTTTGAAACATTTGTGACTCGAAGAAATTTCCGGAAAAGTACTAGGGAGATTACAAGTGATAAGCCTAATTTGTAAAAGTTCATTTCGAAAAATATTTTTAGCACGATTTGGTTATTACAGTGTGTTTTACACGGGTAGATCTTAACACTACTGTATTATAAAGGGTTAAAATTTAATTCTTTTGTCTCTAATTTTACAAGTTTTGAATCTCTAGGTGCCCTAGATATTCTTGCGTTACACCGTTTAATTACTTTGAGTGACGGTCTCTTAACAAAACTGTCACGTTTAAGAAGTGGAATGCTTTAATTAAATAAGTAAGCTTTAAATACTTCTGCACATAAATTTTATTTAATTTATTCTGCACATAAATTTTATTTAATTTATCTGACAGAAGTATATCTAAAAATTATTATGAATTTTATTAAATACATAAATAAAAAGTTTACCTCGAGTAGATTGAACTTACGACCTGTACTTTGGTAGAGTACAGGTCGTAGGTTCGAATCTACTCGAGGTAAACTTTTATTTATGTATTTAATAAAATTAATAATTTTAATTACATATTTACCTTTGAACTTATTCGTTCATAACAAAAACTTATAATAAGAAGTATATCTAGTTTTAAAACCAAGCTACAGCACAATATTATTATTGCTGATTGTGATTGACTAAGGATTTCCTGGAGACTACCTATCTATCTAACTTCATTTTATAGACCAATTTCCACATCATCAAAAAAGATGACGATTCTCCATCCAAAATTAAAGTTGGGCTACAATATAATCTAAAAGACCTGTTACCAGATTTAACTATGGCATCTTTAACACGAAACGGGATGTAAATCGCTAAAGGTACCAAATTATTTCCTATAGAAAAATGAAGAAATCCTTCCAGAAGCATAAATTTAGACCGTCGTAATTATTAAACGGTATATTTAAACAAGAATGAAACTATTTATGTCACTTGTGCAAATTAACTGAGTTTTTCCACAAAATTCTGAAATTTTAGCATTATTTCGCATTTAAATTTGTGTCAAGTATTTATTACAGAATGAAACTATTTTTTATGAAACTGAAATCTCATTTAGCAAATTACTCAACATTCGAATGCAAAAAATTAGTCACTTTAAATTGTACGTGAAACCATTTCACATTTTAATTTACAGAAACGGTAACATACAGCGTCCAGCTTAGAATTTCTATCTTTGGGAATTTTACATTTAATAATCAATAATTCTTTAAATTCCAAACAATTTAATTCTAGATTTAAATATATCGTTAATGATATCATTATGTTACGTTAAACCTGTCAGTGGCGTAACAGGAGGTGTGTTTCGTAAAATATGCTTCAATGGGTTTCTTCAAGCCCAATACTCGTTTACACGTCTTTAACGTTATTTAAAGGCTTAAAACATTTCTGTGTTGGTAGTATACTGTTACGCAATGAGTCAAAAATCAAAATATCGTAACAAATATTCATCATACTTATTCAACCGATAGTAATGTATTTATCACAATATTTTACTTTCTATCATATACAAAAGAAATTCTTATCAAAAATGCTTGCTGTTAGTGTAACAATCAATTGGTCTTGTTTAAAAATATATTTTTTGGCATAATGCTGTAGAAAGTTGACGTTTGTGCTTCCTTTTTATTGTGAAAAGTTGACATCTATTAAGAACAAATCGTGAAAGTTCCACACGCGTTTGTCGTGATTAGTGACAAGCGATAAGGTACTTCATTTCTTGGTGTTAGATATACTTTTCTCCATTGAGCAAGCTCTCAATATACAAATATTATTTATAAAGCAAAAGAAAAAATGATGAAAAAAGTATTGATTACTTATACTATTACTCTTATGATCTGTTTTGCTTATCTTTTCAAACAGCGCTTAGTAAGATTCTTATAGATGGAAATCGAGCTATTTGCAGTCAACATTATCTGAATGTTATACAAATCGCCTTGCCACTATTACATTCTAGAATGCGGAGAATCAAATGTAGCTTGAATTAATAATATGTTCGTCATAAAAAAGGGACATTGATATTTTGACAATAATATTGAAAAGCATAAAAAAACCCTCAATTCGAAATAATAATGAAACTGTACTAAACCAGTTACGAGCAGTTACGAGATGTTATTCAGCTATTCAGCAAATGTTACGAAGGGGTCAGTAAGGGTTAATAGCATCTGGAAGCTAGAATTTCTAAACGAAAGTCATGTTTTAAATTAAATTGCAGCTAAGTGTAAGTGATGTGTGAGGTACAATTAATTTTAATCATCGTCATCTGCTTAAAACTTTTCTCTTACTGGTTTTACCAAAATCAAATAGAACTTTTAAAAGCGTGTGCACTAAAGGTAACTTTTGTAAACAATATTTAAAGTAATAATGTAATGTTATGTACTAAACGTAAAAAGATAATGTAAATTTTACATTAAGCTAAAAAGTTAATAACCCTTAATGCTTTATATATTAAAGAATATAAATTAAACGAACTGAGTAAAGTTAGTTTCAATGGCTATTATACTTTGTACTGCACAAGCTTTCTAAAGTTATTCAACAGATCACAAATTAATTTGTTCATTCTTTGGATAAATATATTTCGGTACACATAATTTTTCAGGAATGTAAAATTTTGAAAATAAAAATTTCACATTTTAGACTTAAATGTAAAACAATGTCAAATTTAATGTCTCATCGTTAACCCATTTGGTTTATTACTCAAAAAAAATAAAACATTGAATGTTCTACAAAGTAATTCGCTTTATATGTTTGTGAAATTTCAGGCAAAAATAATTAGTTTATTATCTGCTTAATGCTTAGAATACAGTATTCTAAGACCTAATGGGATTAAAATATACTCTTGATTACTCATGTACATTAAGCTTCTCAAGACTACCTTTAAAATTATTCATACAAGTGTATTTATGAAAATAAAAAAAGATTATGAATTTTGTTCATGATCAATCGTGATCTTCTTAAGCTAAAGTCCTAAATTTATATTTCTACTTTTTAATCTGTAAATTTCTCAATAGCAGTTACAGAGATAGTCTTAGTAAAGAGGAATGTTTCTGTTTTTAAAATAGTAATAACCATTTGAGTACATCTTTGAGAGGTTACATGTTAACAAACTTAGAAATGACTTTTCAGAACACTCTCTACGGACGGAAGGTAACAATCAAAAACGCCACAAACAAAAAAACAAATTTAACATAATTGAATCGATTTAATAGATCTGATATGATTACGTTTTTGTTATCAATACTTTTACCACTTTGATTCATTCAATTAGGGTTAAAAAATCTTTGAATAATTATCGAACACCTTCAAGTTTCACTACCGTCTAAGGCAAAGAACAGTCCGTAGGGTTTTAAAATTTGTGTGTATTCCAATTAATATTACTTTTCAGAATATAATAGTTTGTTAGATACCTACAGTTATTGAAACGTTAAAAAAAGATAGTTTTTTTGGTTATATCCCTACTCAGGTAACACTGGTTTAGTTTAAGTTTATTTAAACTATTAACTAAAACTAATTTTTGGAGGTGCATTTTCATCGAGCTTTCCACTTTTTTTTGTAGTACCTCCACTATTATTCTTTAGTTTTAATCCATTTTTCTTCCAGAAATTGTTTTTTTTTGCATTATTAAGTAGATTCCTACAATAAAAGAAATCTGTTGTGGTTATCATATAACTTTTGTATGTATATATTAGCAAATAGGGACAATAGGGATATTTTTCATGTGCAGGGTGGGTGCCTACAGCATAGACAGAGGATTCCTCCCTAACTATTAGAGATATCAAAACCAATTTTGGTGTGGTAATACATGATCATTGGACCTACATTCTAAAAAAAATTTAAGCATATACAGGGTGATTGACAAAAATATGCCAACCCAAACCTGTGTTTTTTAATGGAATACCCCGTATATTTTTGCATTTTTGGGTTCACTAGTACATTTAGAATAAAAGTATAGAAATTTGTATCTGTATCATTAAGCGTTCTGCAGATATAGTCATTTCGGAACCACGATTCTGTAAATCTGTTTATACCACTGACTATTAATAATAGCCTACTAACAAACAAACTGGGAAATTTTTCGAAAACGTGTAAAACTATACAGAATGATTAACTTACGTGAAAAATTTTCTCAATTTTTTCAAATGCAGCACCCTATATATTCTTTCACACTTCGATTCCCAGTGAAAAGTAGATACTAACTGATAATAGGTTTCATAGCCAAGGAGTACTAGAACTCATCATTCTAAGCAAAAATGTTCATATGTACATGGGTCCGGAAATGCTTCGTTTCCGAGAGACAGGGTGTCAAAGTTGAAAAAAGAAATCGCGTCAATTTTTAAACAATGTGCTTTTTACCGATGAAGCCACTTTTACTCGTAGGGGAGTATTTATTTTCCGAAACAAGCACGTTTGGAATATTCGAAATCCGCATGTTGTTAGTGAGAGTCATTTTCAACAAGAATTTAAGATCAACGTTTGGTGTGGAATTATAGGGAACTATCTCCTTGGTCCATATGAACTTCCCCCGAATTTGAATGATCAATTGTATTTAGATTTCCTGCAACATCATTTAGTTGATTTCTTGGATGAATTTACATGTAATTTTTCGACAAAACATGGCATTTATGCAGGATGGAGCTCCAGCCCATTTTTCTATTCAAGTACGCAACTATCTTGATGAAACTTTCGCGAATCGGTGGATAGGTCGTGGAAGCCTAAATCCGTGGCCTGCGCGTAGTTCTGATTTCAACCCAATGGATTTTATTTAAAATTAACTTTTAAAGTACATACAGTAAAAGATTAACTCGAGTGGGACTTGAACCCACGACCTCCACTTTGCTAGAGTGGGGCTCTTCCATCTGAGCTATCGAGGAGGCAAGTCACAATCGATTCAAACTTTAACTGTATGTACTTCCCTAGTTACGATGTATTATAATTATTATACACAGAATGAAGGATCACAGTCAACTTTTTGTGAATGTCATGTGAGCCCGCAATTCGCCAAGGTTTCTCACATGACAACACATGACTGATTGTTAATTTTTATTTGCTGTATGCTAGGGAAGTACATACAGTTTAAGCTCACGGTCAAATATAAATGCTTATCATACAAAACGTGCAAGTGTCGGTAGATAACTTCCATCTTGCAATTTAATACCCTTGATATAATCACTTCCTTTAGTTTAAAATAAACCTACACAACCTCTATAATAACATTCAACTTATATCACATTTATTTTTAATATCAAAGAGTAAATTTCTTATTTTTCTTTGATTTGAAATAAAATAACGCCCGTTACAATGAAAAACCAAAAATGTAGCCTCAGTAAGAGCAATTCTTTACTTTACCGATTTGCCGATTAATTTGTTAATTTATCTTAAATAGCATTTGAAAAAGACAGTTTTATGTTTTGAAAGTGTCGTGAAATAATGGGATTAACCCGAGAACGCTTCTGTATAATGATTTATTATGACTTTAAGAAAGATTTAAGTGCGTGTGACTGCAAAGTAAGTTTTGATTTGGCTATTAGGCCCCTTCCAACAATTTACAGATGGTACAAGGAATTCTAACGGGGAGGAACTACATACAGTTGATCACCAGAAAAGCGCAGGCCCTTCCATTACCTCTGTGACAGGGAAAACATTGCTACTGTGAAGAAGGTTATGGAAGCAGATAACAGAACTAAATAGTTACGCCGTACTAGAGTCTCAACTGTTGATTGAATCCTGATCTGTAAAAACAATAATACTCGACCACCTTCATATGAAAAAATCGTAAGTCGTTTTGTACCCCATTATCTTACAGTAGTTTCAAAAAGTACTATCAGTACGAATTTGCTATGAAACTTGCTTAAGAATGCTGGACACCACATTTTCTCAAAAATTGTAACAATCGATGAAACTTACATACCATTTTTCGATATACCAACTCGATAAGGGAGAAGTACTAGTCTAGTGAGCGGTATTAAGCTGGATGAGCAAAAGACTGTCACAGCTAAATGGTACGTCGAACACTGTTTGCTGGAAGTGTTTAATAAAGTTCCAAAGAAAGGAATTATGCTGCATCACGACAATGCTTCTTCCTACACTGTAGAACTAACTTAGCAGTATTTAGCTGCAAACAAGATTAATGTAATCTAACACCCTCTCTACTCAACGTATCTGGCAATGTGCGACTTTTGACTGTTTTTTTGGGCTAAAAAAGAACTTAATAGTATTCCTAAAGCTTCTTGGCTTGGAGCATTTAAGCAGTGGAAGGAAAGAATGGCTAAGTGTATTATAGCAGAAGGCTACTGCTTTGAACATATCTAAAATAAAATTTTTAAAAAGTTACACTGATTCTTTTATTCTCAATAATAATGGCATATCCCTCGTATTTAAACAGTTTCAGTTTCTGCAGGCTACTACATTAATATTGAATTCATTCCCTAGTTTGATTTCAGGGTTTATTAGAACTATGTTGTTTGTTTATACAACAGAAGTAACTATAGAGGTAAACTTTAAAGGTGTATTTGATGTCGGTTTAAAAGTGTTTAAGAAATATGGCAAGCAGATATTATTTAATGAAAATGTACTTTCTTTCTGTAAGCGGCCGTTGGATGACATCAATTTCGGGATACAAACAATTGAATGTCAGTATTTCAGGACGGGATTTGTAGGGGTTCTAAAGAACTTATCTGACGGAAACAGGGATTGGAACGATTATAACATCCGATCTGTTGCCTGCTGGTCGGTCGTGTTGGTATCATAAGGTGTTTTTTAGGAAGGGAGATCCAACGCAACGGGCCATACGCTCCATGCGTTGGATAGCAGGAATGCTAGATCGAACAGGCATACGCCTTTTGAACAAGCGCAGTTACAAGAAGCGCCTCTACAGAGACACGCATTAAGGGATAATTCTCGCAGGAAATCTCAGTACTTTTTAGGAATACTCCAAAGCAAAGAGGAGGATTTGTGTAAGGGTTGTTTCTGTTCTGCGGGCCAAGCTCCGAAGAAGTGTAAGAGTTGTGTATGGGCAAGACAGATTTATAATCCACCAAAGGCAGAAAAAAATCTTTCTAACTGTTCGGATTATTAGAATCAAATGCATTATAACTTACTCAGGTGTACTGGCAGGTGATAGTAACATAAACGCGCGGTTCGGTAGGTGGCAGGGGACCTCAGGATGGAAGCTGTTATATAATTAGCTGTTTACTTTAGCATAATTAATCTCGCTTTTTTTTAACAGGTTTATTAAAGATTTTAGATATTAACAATTCATGGATATTACATTTTACACTTAATACTATATACAATATAAAATACTAAATATAAAACGTGTATGTGTTGGTGGTGCGCTGCTCAGGAGTCTTCGTCCTCTTCAGCGCGTGGAAGTGCGTGGATTGTTGGTTTTCGTGTGTTTGGAACGCCTGATGGTGGTGTTGAGTGCGTTATTGTTGGTTATTCAAAAAAAAGCGGGTATTGTGTGGTGATGCTTTTGGATTGGTGTGGTCGTTGTGTGAGCTGTCCTGTTGTCGCTAGGTTGCTTATCTGAAATAAAAAGAAATATGTGTTAGTAAAGTGTAACACTATCGATATTTACATAACAGAAATTAAGCAATTAAAAAAAATCGATACTAAGTACTTATCTCGGGCTCCAGACTTCGATCCGGACCGTCGTGTGTTTACCCTAAAAGGGTAGCCACCACCTGACTGTGTGAGAGGACAACCGCCCACAAGTCAGTCGCAGATTCCACCTTAGCGAGTGCCTCTGCCACCTTACGGATGACAGGTAGGGCCTTCTTCATATTGAGCCCTCCGAGGAAAGTCAATAGGGAGTCGAACCCTAAGGCAGATTGATCGGGCGGAGTAACGGTAGCGGCGGGAGCCACTCTCGGTACTTCCGCCTTCTCAGCCTAGCCTGCCGTCGCACGGGCGTAGCTGACTCCGGTCCGAGTCGAGGAGGGCGCCGGCGGTGTCCTCTTCGGCGGTCGCTGCGGTGCTTCCATCTTCTTCCATTGCGGAGGTCGAGGGAACTTCGGGCATCCACGGTAGCTTGCGGGGTGGCCCCCACCGGAGTTAACGCACTTAGCCCGGTCGGTACGGGGTAAAGTGCATTGACTGCTGTGGTGATCACCGGCGCACTTCACACAGCGTGCTGCCGTCCTGCAGCAACGCTGTGCGTGACGGAAACCTTGACACCGGTGACACTGCCCGATGTCGGATTTCCGCCTCAAGCCCTCGACGGTGACTCGGAGGCGGCCCGACGTGCTTCACCTCCCGAATCCTCTTCTTGTCTACTCGCTCGGTAGGTGTACCAAAACCAGGGGGATCGCTCGGCCTCGCTGCCTCATCCTAAAACAAGAAACTGTATTAATTCCTTGCGTCGTCAAATCGGAGCTTACATCCGCTTCGGATAGCTCTACGGGCACGCCACGTATTACTACCTTGGCAAGACGCTCGTTCCTTGCCTGATAGGTGTGGTACGGCATACCACACTTATCGAGATACCTCATCAGCCTGTCTCGGTCCTGGAGTGAGGCAGGCTGTATCCGGATTCCCTCCAAGGTCGCCTTGGCCCTGGTGAAGGCATCTTCTTCCGGTCGAGTTCGCGGGAGAAAGCAACCCAGTTCTCCCTCTGACGAAGGATTACCGGGGTACTTTCTCCCTGGTCTCTGCTGCGGCGGTCTGCTCCATCGCTGTGGCGGTGTCCGTGTACTGCTCCAGGGCATGGTGCACGTTGCTGGTCGGTGGCGGTGTAGGCGGGCGGACGGTCGCCTTCTTCGGCCTCTTCTTCTGCGCCACGAAGTCATCGGGGCTGGTGGATCCAGGACGGGGGTCTTCACTTATTCTGTCTTCGGCGGCTACGGCGGCGGCGGCTTGCGGCGTCGGTGCTGCTCTTGTTGTTCCCTCGGCTGGCGGGGCGACGTCTTCTGCGGGCGGTGCTGTCTTCTTCGGCCTTCTCCTCTTCTGAGCGGTGGTGGCTGATGGCGCGTCGCTTCTGGCGCCCTTCCACGGAAGGGACAGAAGCGACGGTATCGGGCTGGCGGTACTTGTTGATGGCAGGTTGCCCGGATTGCAACCGTACCATATCTCGCTGGAGTCGCTGGCGTCCCCGTGGAAATCCTCGGTGTTGACCCAGAGGCACCCGTCGTCGTCGTAGACCTCTCGGCCCGGTCTATGGCGCGGCATCGTTACGTTGATACCGGCCGATAGAATCAAATTTAATTTAATTACTTGTTAATTACAGAGTAATTAATTCTAACTTAACGACCTGCTCTGATCGGATACCAGAACAGGAATGATTAATCTCGCGTCACGGTTCTGCTTATATACTACGCGGTCTGACGCGATCTGCTATTGCTATAATTTCGCGGTCGGACGGGATTGGTCAAAGATGAAGTGAGATTCTGGTGGGAGTCCTTGCATTGAAAGCTTAACAGATTTTATTATTACAGAAGAAGGGGTAAAAATGAATTATTACTTTAATTACGTCGGAGCATTTTTCTGCAACACAATTAAAAAAAAATTAATTTGCGAATTTTTGTACAGATTTCAGGATCTTTACAAAGGCCAAAGGTGATCTTCTACTGTGACATAATACACACCATATCATTACTCCTTGTACGAGGACTGTGATGCGTTCGTACAAAGAAGTTCAGCTTTTGCGTACGCCTGATTCCCGTACGATCGTTGTGAGTCCCCAAAAATAATGGAAAATCGTCACTACACACAATTTTATGCTATTCTTGAGACCAATTTGCAATTTACGTTGCTTCATTCTGGTTTGCGAGTAAGGTGAAGTTAACAAATATAAAAACACAAAATTGGACAGTATGCATACAGCTCTAAAGATTATAGTCGGCGGTAAAAAGATGACGTCTACGTGTGCGTCCTGAACCTCCCATCCAGTCTATTTCAATTGATCGGGATCTTAATGATCTGTAGTCAGCCGGGGTCATTCAGATCCAAGTGGGTGTTGTTAACCCCCTTCGTTAGACCATCTGAAGTATCTTACCACCACTGTAACGTCACGATAGCTAGCTGCAGTTGTAAATAATTTGCAGGTTGGCGAAACTAATCGAAAAATTATTATTATTAATATTGTTACTAAGTGAAAACTAGGAAATGACAGAAAAAGTTACAGATTTTGTTTAAATTTTAGTCATTTCTTTGTTTCATCAAAATAGGTATGTTTTGAAAATTTGGATATATTGGGTATATTTAGATATGATGGAAGAGTATTAGAATAAGGAACATCCTTGAAATAAACGAAACAAGAAATGTTAAATATTTTCTGTCAAACATTTGTCAAGGAGGGGAATTGCGGATGTAATACTTAAACATAATATTTAACCACTAAAAATGTAGCCAATACTAAAAAAACTTCATCCATGAAGCCGGAGTTAAAGGGTTGTTTTGGTTACTCGACTAACTATTTGTGTTCCTGTTTTCGGGAGTGTTTAAAATAGCATTTTCCGTGGAATGGATTAGCATATTTAGTAGCACGCGGAATGTATCGGCAAATTAAGCACCTACTTCTGATGGTTTAGTGACAAGGTATATGTTGAACTGTCCAATGGTACGTAGAGATGTGTGGCTCTTGCCAGTTCGCGTTCAAGTGGATAAGTCATTGTTAGTAGATTGTGGTTGCAGTCGATCAAGGGCTACAGGCATCTGGTGAGGTTCAGAGTGTGTGATGAGCATTAAGTGTAGTGGGGTTCTTGTATAGTGTAATAAGTGATATAAATGGATTCGTTGACGAAGTTTATAACAGATTGGGTAACGCAAAATCTTTAGGAGCCCTGCTAAGGCGCAATTTCCATGGACCTTAACAGTTTGTTGTTTTGGACACAAAACAACCCAGCAATACAACTTCGTAGGGAGGGAACTGTGACACCACTGCATATTTTTAGAGACATGAAGCCGTATGGTTTAATAATTGAGCTTTCGAAAGAAGAGCAGTACTGAAACCCTTCCAAGTAAACGCGACGCCAACTTGACATTGTATCGTAAAGTAGAAGGGGTGTGACCGAATTACTGGCGCTTGATGTGTTTCCTAAAATAAGAATGTGATAACGACTGAGGGGAGGTAGTAGTGCATCGCATTTAAGATTGTGAAGCTATGATTGCCCCGATATGTTTCATTCAGAGTATTCTAATTCTTGATCTTCATAAGCGCGTGCGTGTTCGCGCGTGTGTGTGGGTGAGTGCGTGCGTATGTGCATGTGTGTGCGTTCCTAAGTATGTGTGGGTGTGTGGGTGTGTGGGTACGGGTGAGTGTGTGTCTGTGTGGTTGTTTGGGTTTGTGGGTGCGTGGATGTGTGGGTGTGGTGTGGGTGTGTGGGTGTGTGTGGTGGTGGATGTGGTGTTGGGTGTTTGGGTGTGTGGATGTATGGGTGTGGGTGTGTGTGTGGGATGTGTGGTGTGTGGGTGTGGGTGTTCGGGGGTTTGGGTGTGTGGATGTGTGGTCGTGGGTGGGTGTGTTGGTGTGTAGGTGAGTGGGTATGGGTGTGTGTGTGAGACTATGTGACTGTGGTTGTTTGGGTTTATGGGTGGGAGGGTGCGCGGATGTGTGGGTGTGTGGGTGTGTGGGTGTGTGGATATGTGGGTGTGTGGGTGTGTGGGGTGTGTGTGGGTGCGTGGGTATGTGGGTGTGAGGGTGTGTAGGTGTGTGGGTGCGGGTGTGTGTGTGACTGTCTGACTGTGGTTGTTTGAGTGTGTGGATGCGTGGGTGTGTGGCTGTGTGGGTGTGTGGGTGTGTTGTATGGGTGTGTGGGTGTGTGGTGAGTGGGTGTGTCGGTTGTAGAGAGTGTGGGCGCGGGTGGTGTCGGTGTGTGTGGCTGTGCGTGTGCGTGTGCATCTGAATGTGCGTCTACATGTGCGCGTGTGCTTGTACGTTTGTGTGTGCGTGTGCGTGTGCAACTGCGAGTGCGACTGCGTGTGTATGCGTGTGTGTGTGTGCGTGTGTGCTGTGTCGTGTGTGAGTGTGCGTGTGCGTGTGAGCGTGTGAGCGTGTGTGTGCGTGTGGTGTGTGCAGTGTCATGTGTGTGTGCTGTGTGTGCGTGTGCTGTGTCGTGTGGTGCTGTGTGCTGTGTGTGTGTGTGTGTGTGTGTGTGTGTGTGTGTGTGCGTGTGGTGCGTGTGTGTGTGTCGTGTGTGCGTGTGGTGTGCGTGTGCGTGGTGGTGCGTGTGCGTGTGTGCGTGTGCGTGTGCGTGTGTGTTGCGTGTGTGCGTGTGTGTGTGTGTGTGTGTGTGCGTGTGTGCTGTGGCTGTGTGCGTGTGTGTGTGTGCGTGTGTGGTGTGTGCGTGTGCTGTGTGGTGCGTGTGTGCGTGTGCGTGTGTGCGTGTGTCGTGTGTCGTGTGTGTCGTGTGCTTGTGTGTGCGTGTGTGCGTGTGTGCATCTGTGCCGAAGTGCGTGTGTGCGTGTGCTGGTGTATGCGTGTATGCGTATTTACGTGTGTGTGTGTGTGCGTGTGTGCTTGTGTACGTGTGTGTGTGTGCATGTGTGCAAGGTGTGTGTGCGTGTGTGTGTGTGTCGTGTGTGTGTGCGTGTGTGCATGTGTGCGTGTGTGCGTGTGTGAGTGTGTGCGTCTGTGCCTGTGTGCCTGTCTAGCAATATAGCAACTTAATGTTACATACATTGCTTTATTTTAACTACACGAAGTAGTATGTTGCTCTCAAAGAATTGCCGCATTCCTCTTCGCAGCCTTGGATAATTTTCTTACTCCAACGTGTTAAGCGACAGTATATTTGTGCCAACATATCAATGCTTTTATAGTAATTTTCTGTACAGTTACATAGCCACTTTTTATTTAGGTATCGTAAAACTATAAAAATTACATAAATAAGTGTGACCGTAAAATAAATTTTCATATACACGTTGCATTACATATCTATTAGATTTCTAATATATATTCAGAATTGTGAAGCTGAACAACGTCGTTAACGTAGAGGGTAGGTTTTTGTGGAATCCCGAGAAAAATGTTGTGGAGTATGAAATTAGGGCAGACCTACAGGACTAGGCTTGATAGATAGCACAAGAATGCAAATTACGGAATGCTATTCGATCCTGAGCTATACGTTATTTACACTTACTAGCAACTTTACCTTTTTTCATTAAACCGTAAATTCTGTTGTTTCATTACTTAACCTATGCTAAAGTAGAAATTAAATACGTCTAGAATAGGTTCAGATCACGTTTATTCCTCATGTAATCTATAAATGTGTCATGAATACCATAATAAGAGAGAACAGGATGAAATGAGATGAGATATTTTATTAACAATGAAGCAGTGACACTTCTGTTAAAAGGTAACAACTTTAAATGAAATGTAGCTCTGACAAAAAGAAACCTAATCTTATTACCGTTTTGTTTTACTCCTTCAAGCATCTTTGCAAGAATATTCTCTTTTCTGACTTATTGAATTATTCCATATGAACAGGTTTACACTGTGTAGTTTAGGATATTGCATTATATTTTTCTTTTACTTCATTTTATCAGAAACTTAATAAACAGGATATTCTAAAATTTTAAGCAAGTTAAACAGCCAGCTACACATTTACAAAAACAAATTATATTGTTTTCTACACATTGTGATTCGGTTCTTTTGTATTATTTTTGCGGATTTAACAAAAAACTTTTTTAATTACAGTAACAATCCAGTTTATGCCTTGATATTATCTGTGTTATGATGGGAGGATTTAAAAGTGTGCTTTTATGTGAAGTTTTGCTTGTTATGTTTGTGCTTATATCATTTTATACTAACAATCATGTCCTAAAAATGTAATTAAAATTAATGTATATGTTTGCATAGATTACAGGTATTCTGCTTTTAGAATGTACTTAGTTTGAATATTCTAATAAAGTCAAAATTAAATTGAATAATCAGGAACATAATTTCTGTACGTAAAGACCAGCATTCGAATTAGAAGTATTTTAGCATATATGTTTTCTAACTTCTGAAGCATAACTTAGGAATTGACGTTTAAATAATGGACTTATTAAAGCGTAAATGCAATGTAACGTGAGTGAAGAAACTCTGTTGAAGATAGTATCTTTGTGTAAAAAATGACATACCTATTGTACTTTTCCAGTAAACAGAAATTATGTGTTACAATTGCGTTTAGTTAAAATTTGTTCTCCATTATCACATGTTATGAACGTATCATACAAATTATAAATCATTTACTTAAAGAAATTAATTAAATATAAACTTTTTGCCTAATGTATAACACAAATAATATCAAATATCGTAAACCTCTACAGGGTTACAAAATTGGGATAAACCTAAATAATTGAAAAATATGTAATCGCTAGTAAATTTTATAAAATGTTTTTGTTACATTTCTAGCTAGATCTAAAGTAATTTCTGAAAGTCTAAGTAGATAAACAACTGCTGCAGGAAATTGTTCTAGAAATTAAATTACATTGAGTTGCTTTATGAGATGTTGTAACGAGCTCTTTTAATTAAAAAAAAAATTAAGACTTCGAAATTAATTATGATAAAATCTATTGTTAGATAATGGACATTTTGTACGAAAGTTATTAATAACTATTTTTGTTTCAGGTGAGTACCTTTACGACCCGTACTACAAAACTAGGGTAATGTAAAATGTTAGTTTTATACTAATGATTGATTAAAATAGATTAACAAAGCTGGTTTAGAAAGCAAATCTGAATTATGTTAAAACATTTTTTGTCTGTTTAGATAGGTAACCTTTATAGTAATTATGTATGTATTCCCATACAATCTTTATTACTAATATTATTGATTTATATTGAAGATACAAGTTTCGAGATAATTAGGCTTAGTCGAGAATAATGCAAAAGGTGGAAATCTTAGTGTTAACAATGTGAAATTCAAAATTTATAAAATAACATAATGGCCAGAATTCTAGCAGTAATAATGATATTGAAAGACCACCAAACTGTTTGTCACCTTTAAGACAGTTTAACAATATTTATGTTTTAATAATATAGTTTTCCTTTACTAATATTGTATTCTATAGTGGGCTTTATACGAGGGTGGTATAATAAATGCCTGTATTCAGGAAAACAAGGAAATTGGTTTATGTTTAGTATATTTATTTTTCGACTTAATCGCCTTGTATCCCTATACATTTGATCCAACGATGTTCCAACTTTTTTAACCCATCCAAACAATAAGATTTTCCGAACTCTGCAAAATAAGCCTCTTTTTCCGCAATCATTTCTTCATTTGTCGAGAACCGCTTTCCACCAATCCATTTCCTCATGTTTGGAAAAAGAAAAAAGTCGTAGGGGGCCAAATCTGGCGAATATGGTGGATGGGGCAACACTTCGTACCGTAACTCAACGAGTTTTGCTGTCGCAATTGCCGATGAGTGGGCCGGGACGTTGTCATGATGGAAAATGATTTTTTTCTTCGCTAGATGTGGCCTTTTACTCAGCGTCGAATCGGTCCAATAAATTGACATAATACTGACACGTTATGGTTCTTCCCTTCTCCAAATAATCGATTAAAATGATGCCTTGCGAATCCCAAAAAATCGTCGCTCGAACTTCTCCGGCTGATGGAATCGTCTTTGCTTTCTTTGGTGCACGTTCGCCGGCAGAAACCCTCTGCAATGGCTGACTTTTGGTTTCCGGCGTGTAGTGATGGATTCACGTCTCATTAACGGGCGCATAACACCGCAGAAACTCATTCGGATTGCCCTTAAACTTGTCCAAACATTGTGTTGAAGTTGTCACGCGGTTCCGTTTATGATCAATCGTCAGCAGCTATCTCGCCGATAGCTTTATTATACCCAATTTGGCGTGCACGGTCTGCTAACACGATATCATGCACTTTATTGATCATTTCATCCGTGGTCACCTCAACGGGCGCTCCTCATCAGAGACATCTTTGGCCACGTTTAAATTCATTATACCAGTATCTGATGGTAGTCGTAAATGGTGCATTATCGTTGTAAACTGCTTGCAACTTTTCACTGATTTCTACACATGTTTTCCCATCATCAAAGAAAAAAAATCTAATCACTGACCGGTATTGTTCTTTTTCCATTATTGTACAAATATCTAAACTAATTTACTTTCAACAGCTTGAAAAACTAAAGTACTCTATGAATGTCGCTAAAATTTTGACAGACGTGAACTAAAGTGTAACGAATCTTTTACGTTCTTCGTTCATTTAGTTGTAAATAAAAAAATAGTTTTTGATTATTAATGATTTGTAAGTATGTGGTAGGCAACTTAATTTGCATTGGTGTAACTTAAGCTGCATATTTTCTTAAGGGTTGATAATTCCATATCGTGGAATTATTTTCGGCACATATTTCGCGCGCATCGCTACATCACCTGATACCTTGAGCGTCCTTTTTAGCATTGCTTGATGTACGTTATTATAAGCAAGAAGCCATTTATGGTTTCCACCTAAATTTTGTGTAAAGTGCTATTGATTTAATGGTAAGTCACATCTAACTCGTATTATATTAAAATCTGAAACATTCGCTTTTTGCAGGCAATTACACTTACACTTATACTTACACTTATACTTACACTTATACTTATATTTATACTTATACTTTTACCACTTTTGGGTACTTTTATTTTATGATTACCTTTTGCATTTATTCAGATCTAAATTTAAATCACAGTTTTTTATTTGAACCTTCAAGAGAATGCAATAAATTTTGGATAATTCAAATTTCAATAAATATAAATTTTTAAGAAGTATATTCAACTTTGGTATGGTTTACAACGTAAAACATTGAAAATACGACATATTGCGCAACATTGGTACGAAGATTACATCATCTATGGTTTACATTTCCGCATTCCTTATGATAACAGAGGTTCTCAAGAAGTTGTACAAAAATTCTATAACAGGCATTTATACCCCAATGACTTATTAGTAAAAGACTATTAACACTAGTTTTAAGAGATATTTTATATAATACCAAATTTAAATGCTTAATAAACATAGTTTGTATATCTTTTAATTTGATATGTGAATGCTTTATTGTATCCTCGGTTTAGTTATTCCGAGCGTAATAAAAAAAATAACTTGGCGTCCGAGATAACTTTTATTTTTGTTTCCTTGGAGTTACTATATTGATGTTAGGTGGAAATAACTAAGCAGAAATTTGTTGGTAATTAAGCAAATGAAAAAGCATGAACCAGGCCCATTTTAATCTACCTACTGGGTCAACGGCATTATCTTTTATTGAGTGTTTGGTGTCTCTAGTCATTTTAACGATTTGTAGTGAGAACGCTTTAAAACATTTATTTACACCATTATTACAAAAGAATAGTACTCACAGTTGGTAATGCAGATTTTCATACAAAGCGGGATCTATCGCCAAACAAGGGTACTTATCATACCTCCCTGGTACGTTTTTCAAACTGGTATAGTAATAGCAGGCTTATGTTTATGTTTTAATTTTTTAACTTTCATAAAATTGTTTTCAACATCTTTAACAATTTTAATAGATATTACTACAGACGAAGATAACTGTAAGTGTTATCGAAACGTTTAGGTTCTATAATCCAAAATACACCATTAAAAAAACCCAAAAAGATACAAGTATTTTATTATGTGTAATGATGGTGAAAGTTTACATTTTCATTCTTACGCATTACTTTGATTCTACATAATTAGTACACGTATCGTATAAATAATTAGTTATACCAAAACAATTTATTCTATTTCTATTTGAGCGGAGGCCATTCTGACATAATATAATTGCTTAAGCCCAGGGAGAGAGATTTTCTATACATTTCCCGTAAGATATCTCAAACAAAGGGAGAAGCAGCGTAGGTATACCAAACAGAGTTGTAACCAAGTCATAAAATTTAACATTTTTACAATTTATCGATTGTTTATTAATCCTTTGCACTTAAACTAGCTCTTTTATAACACATAAAAAAACTTTACCTCGTTCTACACACTTACTAAGCACTTGAGCAAGGTGTATTTATGTTGATGTCGGTGCTTGATGGAATTTATTCAGCAATGTACATTTCAAAACGGTTTCGAAGCTAACGGAATTTTATGATACTTCTACGGCATACTACAGAACATTAGGATTCAAAGTTACGCCACTCTTCTAAGCAGGTGGGGCAGCTAGTGTTAGTATAAAGACGGCAACCTATTTTGAATGATTACTGGAACCCCGTTTGGTACCCCCTCTTAGTGTGCGTGCTTAAGCTAAAAAAATAATAAATAGAGTAAGCAGTTATCACCAGGGAAGCTGTTAAAATTCTAACAGGAGAAGGCCGTTAAGTTGATCCAGGGGAATTACCACCGCTACTGTCCACAGGATCGCAGCTAGAACAAAGCCTACCCCAAAAAAAGAATGTACCCGTGACTGTCACCAGTATAACGAGCAGCAGCAATTAATAAAGAATTAATTTTCTTATTTGCTAAACTGTATTTCATTTTAATTTCGATTTCCGCCTCTCTTTTTGGGTATCCGATTTGCAAGTCCTTTTTCTCGAGGCCTGAGGCTGCATCTCGACAACACAATTTCTTCAATTCCCAAAGTCTCGGAGGAACTAACACCAACCGTGATGGTCAAGTATAGCTGTTATCGCGCTACCGTTAAGGTCGGTTCTCCAATCTCCGACGCCCTCCAACATACACCTGTAGGGATCCTCCTGCACTGATGAAAATCCAAAAACCATTACTCCTTCCCACAATTCTAACACCGAATACGAGACATCCAACTTGACACCGAATCCCTCACCACTAAAGTCTTCCTTCAAAACCTTACATATGCCCTTCTCCAGCTCGTTCCTGAAAAAAAGAGTGATTTAACCGTATCCTACACCTCAGATCCCACAAAAACTTCCAACAGCCAACATACGTTTACATAGTAGACAACAGTTCTATCGTTTCCGTTTCTCGTATCTCCAATCCTTAAATCCTTCACAGTACTACAATACTAATGAAACAATATCTATATTCCACACAAAAAATTTTATACTTAAGCGCTGGAACGTTATATTCGTCATCCTTTTGCCTCAAACTAAATCTTGTATTCAAACACCATTCATCACACAACAGTTTAATTTTTATCCAAAATACATGACGACTGTAACCATTGATGGTTCTGGATATTGTGATACGACCTTCTATATTTGATTTTTGCTTTCCACAACCTTATCTACCATATGTTTGTTTTAATTTACACGCATTTTCCATATATACTAGGAGCCTCATTGAATTTTGAGGGAAACTGAATAAGTAGATTCTTGAGTTTTATTATTATGGTAGAAATTCTTAATATGATTTAATTACCTTGGGAAACTTCCACCAACGTATACTTTTAAGTTTCAATTATAAAAATTTATCTGGAGCACCCAAATACTTAAGACCGACTCACCTCTCAAAATTTTTCAATTTTCTCTACCACGAAAATTTATCGAACGCACGCAGCAAATCTAACATAAAATTTCGCTTCTAAATGATCATAGAATTGTGTAACTTAAGCAATCACAGAATGGTATTGAATAGCTATTATCTACGGTTATATTTTCCCAACAATCATTTATTTTATATTTTATATTTTATAAAATTTAAACACGTAACATACTAAGTAATATATTAATTGTGTAACTTAAGCAATCACAGAATGGTATTGAATAGCTATTATCTAAGGTTATATTTTCCCAACAATCATTTATTTTATATTTTATATTTTATAAAATTTAAACACGTAACAAATTGTTAAAGATGTAAACAACTTTAAGAAAATTGTTTACAACATCTTTAACAAATATTACTACTGATTTAAACACGTAACGTACTCCAGTACGTACTAAAAAATTAAAAATTAAAGATTTTGAACATTTTTTTTTAACAATTGACATTGAGAAATATATATATATATATATATATATATATATATATATATATATAGACATGTGTCGAGATTCAGCATGCATGTATTGCTATATTCGTTAATATTGAATTTTATGGCTATCATCATGGTAAAGTCAGATTTGAAGTAACTTTTTGTTTTTGAAATAATTGAAGAAAACAAAATTGTGCATTTTCTACTACATGGTAAATTAATCTGAAGGATGAGGTTTAAGATCTTTCGCGTTTCAAATTCCTTTAACGTTTCCTTCAAGATCTTCTAGTTCGTATGAGTAAGGCGATGCTTTTTTTGAAATTTTAAACGGACCAATATATTTAGGCGCTAATTTTGCATTATGATATTTACTCGCGTTAGACAAAGTATAATTTCTTTTATACACCAAATCACCTACTTCAAATGAACCATTTCTGTTTCTTAGATTATAATATGTTTTACTACGTTCGTATGCCTTGTTCAATCTGACCCGCATTTCTAATCCCGTAATTTTGATTTCGATTAAATTCTATATTTTTCGTATCTATTTCTTGTCTCTCGCTACCGTCTAGAATTATTTCTCTACCGAAATTTATAAAATAGGGAGTTAAACCGGTACTTTCGTGTTGACTTGTCCTAATAGCACAAGTTATTTTGGTAACACCATATCCCATTCATTCCCTTTGGTTATCGGTTACGTATGCCGAAATCATTGTTTTTATGACTCTATTTATCCTTTCTGAAGGATTTGCTTGAGGGTGATAGTTTGCCGTATAACGAGTGTAATATTATAAATTTGTAAACAATTTTTTAATTCTTTGCTCTTGAATTGAACACCGTTATCCATAATTAAGTATTTGGGCGCCCTGAATAAAAATATTACACCGTTTTCCAGACGTTCAAATTATACTAGTGGTAGCTGCCCGCAACTTAAATGTTTGTACAAATTTAGGGAAGTAATCTGCTACAACTAAAATATATGAAAATCCCGTTTTTGTACGCGGTAATGGTCCTATTAAATCTAAGTGAGCTATTTGCCAAGGTTTATCAACTTTAAAATTATGTGTCATTTGCGTTATAGGTTTCTCTTGAACTACTTTTGTTTGATTACATATATTACAACGTCTAATATACCTAGCAATGTCGTTTCTCATTTTTGGCCAATAAAATTTGTGTGATATTCTAGCTAGAGTTTTGCTAGCCCCTAAATGACCGCAGAGTTGTATGTCGTGGTTATTTTTTATGACGTTTCCTGTACATTTTTAGGATCTATTCGCCATGATTTATACTTACATGGGCACTTTTCTACTAAAGTTACTAATTTTGTGTACCATTTATCACTACTTGAATTTGACTCATTATTATTTGCACTTATTATTTAAATTACTTTTTCCCCCTCAGGGAATTGTTGCGTTAAAACGCCCACTATCCCATAATCTGATGCGTCACATTGTAATGTGAAAGGTAAATTAAAATTAGGGCAGATTAGAATAGGAGCGGTTACTAAACTATTTTTCAACTGCTCGAAAGCTTTTTTGCATATGTTATCCCAAACAAAATTTTCCCCTTTTTTAACAAATTGTATAGTGGAGTAGTATTTGTAGAGAAATTTTTAATAAATTTTTTGTACCACGAGCACATACCAGTAATTCGGCGCACTTCCTTTAAATTTTTGGGGGTTGGTATATTTAAAACTGCTGACAGCTTGCCAGGATCTACGTGTAACCCATTTCTATTGACCACATGCCCTAAAAATTTTAATTCAGGCCTACAAAATTTACATTTCTCTTGACTTAACGTTTTTGATTCTCTCTATAACCTTATTTAAAATTTCTAAATGTTTTTCAAAAGAACTTGTTGTAATAATTATGTCGTCGAGATAAACAAAAACATATGGTTCCAGTTCTCCTCCAAATACTGTGTCCATACATTTCTTCCAAGCCGCGCCGCTTGTTTTTAATCCCATCGGCAATCTCTTGAATTGGAACATATCCCTATTAGGGGCAACAAATGCCGTGTAATGACGAGAATTTTTGTGTAACGGTAATTGAAAATAAGTACTTTTGATATTTAATGAGCTTAAATACTTTGCATTCCTTAATTTCTCTAAAATATTATTTATATGAGGTATGGGCCATGCTATATCTTCGATTACTTTGTTTAATTTCGTATAGTCTACTACAAATCTATAGCTATCGTCTTTTTTCTTTACTAGTAAAATGGGTAACACCCATCCACTGTTAGATGGTTCAATAATGTCATGATCTAATAATGAATTTAATTCTTTATAGATGGGTTTTTGCATAACTGGGGATATCGAATAATATTTTTGTTTAATTGGTGGGGACGTAGATTTAATTTCATTTTGTATTACTTTCGTTTTACCAATGCAAGTCTTCATGTTTAAGAAACAATCTGTTATTATTCTATCTAATTGAATTTGTTGGTCTGGTGTTAAATTAGAAATTTGTTCCACATTATGTTTAATTGACTGAAACCGCATTAGCAAAAATCCACGTTTTACTGTTAAACTTTGGTATAATGTTTGATTTTTTCCAATAATCCATTCCTAAAATTAACCCTCGATTAATACTAGGTGCAATTAAAATATTTATTACGGTAATTTCGTTCTCTAATTTTATAGGCACGGTGACGTAGCCTAATATTTTACAACTTTGATTATTAGCTACCGTAATTTCCTCTGACTGGTATTTATTAATTGGTAAATTTAATGTTTCTAGTAGCGCTAGACCCTCAGATCCTAAAATTGTTTGGTTAGCACCGCTATCTAATAGTGCTATGAAGTTCACATCAAAAATAGAAACTTTTAAGTAAGGCCCATTGTCGCCCTCTTGGCTCGTGAATAAAAAATCTATAATTGATTTTGACTTACTTAGTTTATGTTCTTCCTCTACATTTAAATTATTAAAAAAGTTTGCCGTATTATAAAATGTCTTAGAGGGAATTAACCGGCCATTTAATACCTCTGATTCTCGTTTCTCTGATTATGATAATTAGTGTGGTTGTCATTAAAATATGATTTGTTACCTGATAGGTATATTTTCTGAACGAATAATAATTTGCCCGACCTCTGTGATTATTAGGCTTATTAAAATCTATTTGGTTGCTTTTCTTAAAATGATTTGTGTACTGATTATGGATAGCAGATGTGTATAGGCCAGAATCTGTTGGTTTGTTTTCTATTACATTCGTTTCATTTCTGGAAGAAAGTCCAGCAAAAGCTAAATCTGGTTCTAAAGAACTGTTTTTAGGTGGGGGAGGCTGATATGATTCTATATTACTTTTATTTATTTCTAGTTGTTTACATAATTATTTTAACTGTTCTACACTGTTAATTTCGGTTAAAGCTAATTGATTTTGAAATAAGGGTGCAATGTTTTTCTTCAGAATCTTTAATTTTGTTTGCTCCGGGATAGGAGAATTTAATCTATTAAATAATCCGAACATATAAGCTAAGTATATTCATATTGATTCTGAGGAGTGTTGTGTACGAGACTTAGTTTGTTCAAACAACCTCTCATTGTAATCGTACGGAAGAAACTCGCTTTTTAGAGACCTAACTAAGTCATTCCAGTCAAAAAATAAATTTTTATTTGCCCTCTACCATATTAACGCCTTGCCGTCAAATAAATCTAGTGCGGACTTAAACAAAACTTGTCTAGAAATGTTTCGAGCTGCTTGCAATTCTTCAACTCGTTCTAAAAATGAATTAAGTGATTCGTTCTTATTACCTGAAAATTTAATGTTCCATTTAATTACCGGAATACTTTTGAATTTATGATCGCAGAAGATTGGTTTTTTCACATTCAACCCATTTTCGCTATTACTATCTTCTGAAGCCGATGCCGTAGGAGAACTTAAATTTACGTACTTAAATCTAATACATTGCCAATTGTACTGTCTCTTTCATTTGAGTTTTAGCTAAACTTTCTAATTCGGCTAATAATTTAAGAGTTTTTACTACAAATGCAGATTTATTTGTATTCTCGACCGTTGATGACGGTATACTATTATGAATTCGTTTGTTCAAATGGATTAATTTTGACTTTAATCGGAAATAAGCAGATGAATTTAAAGTATATTTAAAGTCTTATACTAATGATTCTAACTCTGAAATTTTTTTCTCAATTGCTTTCTTATCTGTGTCACACTCAATATTATATTCAAATTTTGGTAGTTTATCCCCTTCTTTATGCATTTTTAAAATTTGTCTAAAAGTTTTTCGCATTTCACTAACACTTCCTACGTTTGTAAATCCCCGAATCTGTAACTCGTATGTCAATTCGTCTTGAGATAGATCATTTACCCTCATATTTTTGCTCTTTTCCAATTTGTATCTTAATTACTATGTAACAAATTTACGGATTTCTAATAAAAAGATATATTCTTTAACTTAAAAGGATAATTTATTAAATAAATCAAATATTGGAAATCTTTAAACTTGCATGTCTTAATCTAACTGTGTATAAATGGGTTATCTTATCACAAAACATGTAACTATAAAGAGCACAGAAGGTGTATTTTTGCTCTGTAAAATGCAAAAGTTTTTATTTAGTAAATTAAAGTGATATTTCTATTAGTTGGGCGCCATTTTATAACGATTCATTGTATATATATATATATATATATATATATATATATATATATATATATATATATATATATACATTTATAACAATTCTAAATATTTCTGTAATATTTCAGATTCTCCTATATACACAGTGATCAATTTCAAGTGTATACCACGTGATCAAAATATTTATGTTGGCACCACTGGTAGTGGTAAGAAGCTGTATTGCTCTAGCTACTCTAGATCAGTTTCAAATCTGTATGGATTAAATCATTACAAAATAATGAATCTTTAAGTATTTAAATGTTATAATTTCATTATAATTAAATAAAATTTACAGTACATGTTTATGGAATGACAATGTCTTTTACAAATTTTTTTTAACTCCTTAGGTACACATTAGTTATCACACTTTGCTTTACAGCATATGTTCAAAATGACGCCATTAAATTGTAAACATAAGTTCACCCTACGTTGCATATTCGCAAATACATTTTGTAACATTTCGGCACCAATATTATGAACTTCATGAGTTATAGAATCTCGCAATTCTTGAAGAGTATGCAATATTCTGCTGAACACTTTGTTTTTTAAATAACCAAAAAGAAAAAGTCTAACGGTGTCAAGTCTGATGAATTCGGTGGCCAACGATTTACACTAATGATTCTATCTTCAAAGAAGTCTCGTAAATTAATTGTAGCCTGTGCAGTATGTGGGGTAGCGGAGTCATGCTGGAAATACCCGTTTCGTAATTCACGATCATCCAAATTATTAATAAATGGTTCTAAAAGTATTTCCTGTATCTTGCTGCAGTAATTTGCCATCGAAAATACTGGTCCAAATATTCGTTGTCGCGACATTGCTATCCAGACACCGACCTTGATAGGGTGTAAGGTAGTTTCTAAATACATGTGGATTTTCTACAGCCACGTACGATAATTTTGGCTATTTATGTAACCGGACAAATGAAACCAAGCTTCATCAGAAAAAAGATACATCCAGTAAATCATTGTTCATCATATTGTTGAACCATTGACAGTAGTTTACTCTAAGCTGAAAATTTATCTCGCAACTGTTGTAATACCGACACCTCGTATGATTGTACGCTAAATAGGCCTATCGTACTAAAGCACTGAACACTTAGGAGGATGGATAATAATGAATTGCCAATAGATGCCTATGAACAGCTACTTAAATTTTCTCATATCATAAGTGAGAGGTACAAATGTAAATTCTTTACTGCAGTGACCTAAGGATACATCTAAAATTATTTATGTAAAATTATGTTTGTATGGTAAAATTTTTCATACGTGTTTGTGCAGATAGTTTTCGCAAAGATTTATTGGGGCTTGCACTCATCCTTGCTTGGATAACTGCTAAGGTGTCCTCTGTTGAGACAGTAGCCGAAGCTTCACGTTTGCGTTTTAAAACACTACCAGTTTCCATGAATCGAGCTATCAATCGATTACAATTTGACTAAATGTTTCGTAACTAATATTTTCATTTGGGTACTCAACAGTAAATTGAACGATGCATGATTGCAATGAATAATGCCATTTCCCATTACCACCTTGGAAGCCTACGAAAATGAACCACAACAATGAATGTGTCGTGTTGGATTGAAAACGGCATGATGATTAAATTCGATATCACAATTTGATATTCAGAATATATAATTTGTCTTGATATAGACAGTTTGTAAATAACTCAAGAAAATAGAAAAGTGGAAAACGAAGGTATAATATGACATAAACTGTGACATAAACTAAAACGACTAAAACCCACTAAAATCCAAAGCAGCCAACTGCAAAACACAACAATATTAACAACTAGGATTTGTTGTCATACCACTACAGTACACTTGAGATTGATCACGTTGTATAACCTGCAGTAATAGAAACTTACTTACCGATGTACAAAGAAAAGAAGAAATATAAAAAAAACTCCTTGTATTTAATTTCACACACTTGGACTGTAAAATACTTTACTTAAACTTAAATCTATATAACGAAAAATATTTTCTTTTATAGAGGAAAAACGTGAGAACAAAAAAATTTTTCGCCAAAGAAAAATCTTCAATTAAGCCATACGATCCATTAAGGTTATAAAACAATATCTATATTTATATTCCACACAAAAAAACTTTATACTTAAGCGCTGGAACGTTATATTCGTCATCCTTTTGCCTCAAACTAAATCTTGTATTCAAACACCATGTTTCTGGAGATTGTGATACGACCTTCTATATTCGATTTTTTCTTTCCACAACCTTATCTACCATATGTTTGTTTTAATTTACACACATTTTCCATATATATACTAGGACCCTCATTTAATTTTGAGGGAAACTGAATAAGTAAATTCTTGATTTTTATTATTATTGTAGAAATTCTTAATATGATAATCAAACTTGTTTTATTATTACTGTCGTAAGCAGATGGACAAATCCCGAACGGAAAAAAAATATTCACATGTATTTTTTTTGTATTTACTACTCCAGATGTTTTTTTCTTTATATCCCCAACGAACACAAAAAACTTAATTACTTTGGGAAACTTCCACTAACGTATACTTTTAAGTTTCAATTACAAAATTTATCTGAGTACCCAAATACTTAAGACCGACTCACCTCTCAAAATTTTTCAATTTTCTCTACCACGAAAATTTATCGAACGCACGCGCAGCAAATCTAACATAAAAGGTCGTTTCTAAATGATCATAGAATTGTGTAACTTAAGCAATCACAGAATGGTATTGAATAGCTATTATCTACGGTTATATTTTCCCAACAATCATTTACTTTATATTTTATATTTTATAAAAATTAAACACGTAACATACTAAGTAATATATTAATTGTGTAACTTAAGCAATCACAGAATGTGATACGTGTAAATTTGGTTTATAAATTTATGGTCTTTAGTTACGACTCATCCTATAGGTTATTGGAAAATGGCAACATTGCCAATAAAATTCGTTCTTAATAGGAAAATTTTTCAAACGTGACCGTTTTAAATTTTGTATTGGTAGAAATTAATCAGGCTTTCTTTTTTTGTTTTCTGGTACCTTCATAGAGGAAGGAAAAACGCCATTTTTGGCAAAGAAATTTTATGCGTAGTTAGAAGCAAATGTAAAATTTGGAAAAGGTTTCCTTAAAAATTTGATTGAACCTTTCAAGTAAAATTTTAACACAGCCTGTTGCTGGATTTAATCTTTTCCATATAAATAAATCCTGTTGGGATTTCGAATTTGAGTTCGACTTTAATTTTTTTTGTTTCTACTACACCTTAGCTTCGTTCAAGAGGTAAGCTACTCACTTTCTTTTCTTATTTACTAGACATAACTTTGAAATGCATGTGTACATGTTTTGAAATTTTAATATAGCATAAAGATCATATCTTATAAAATTTGGGTATTGATTTAAATTCTAACACAGTTGTCTTATATAGGTTTTTTGGTCCTTTACACATTTACTCAAGATTAACATCTTTGGTGCTTCCATAAGAGATAGTTAAACCGTTTCTGACAGCACAATTGGACGCCATTCATCCAAGGGGTGAAATATTAGTTATGGGTCTTCGAACCTGAATTGAAACAGTTTACGATTACTCCTCCTCCTAGTATCTTCCGCATTAACTGAAGAAATATACGTTACACCTACGACTATTTTCGGATAAGTATTTTGTTACACGCATAAAAAATTTACCTACGGTGAGTGACTTTTGTTAGCTTTTCTACATAAGAGGGCTCTCGTTATCGGTACATTACTGAAATTAAGTACATTCCGGTGCTTGCTACATTGTATTAGTGTGTTTCCGCAATTATCCTATTCCTAAAATTAATGCTTATACTTTACTGTTAAACATTTCCTTAGTAATCGTTAGAGTAATATTAGACATTTGTACCTGTAAAAGATAATTTGGGTTATTTCAAAGTTTCATATACTTCTTTAACTTTGCAGTAGATTTGTATTTTAAGTCAATTTCTAACTTTTTCTTATGTACTTTTATTTTGATATCAAACCGTAGTTTGTTCAACCGTTAGAACTATCTGTGTACTGTACAAGCAATCAGCTGTTTAGCTGACGGAATGCTACCATTTGAGTCAAATGTACAATGTGTGTCATAAATTATGCTAACTATGGGGTTGTATAAAGTTATTTATTTTAGTTACTGTGTAAATCAAATTGCATATTTATTTATGATCATTGGGGAAAAATTTGTTACTTTTCACTGATTACAATTTAATAGTTGTTTAGTAAAAACTTGAATAGGTTACTCACTTTAATTTTGTGTTTGTACCCATATGCTTACTAATGAATGTGTCAATCTGTGTTGCGCATTTATTAAATTCTTGCATTGTGATTGCCAAATCGGTAATGAACTTGGCCTTTCTGAATTTTCTAAACGCTTATTTACTTTGTCTGTAATGCTCATAAAATACATTGAAATTTTTTTCATAAGGTAAACAACAGGGTTGACATCTAGTGATAATTTTCGCTTTATATTTGGGGTTTATTTGCGTCCGGTTGATTGGAAACTGATAGATTAGTCCGACGGAGAGCTCTTCGTGGAATATCGTAACAAATATTCAATTTCGGATAATTATATACATGTTTGGGTATTCTTTTTTTAGGGTCAACGCTAGATGCCGGACCGTATTGTGTCTGATTATGTAAATTTTAAGATAATTCATAGTTTTTCTAGATTTGGTTGAAAGGTAAGTTGATTACTGGTGGTTTATTTTGTAGATATATTGTATCTGATGTATTATTATTGATATTGGAATATTTCCTGAAAGAATTGTATTTATGTCTGCGAGTTGGCGCTCCATAATTTTATGTTAGATACTTACGAAAATTTATTATTATTATAAAATTTATGCTATTTTAGTTGGGTATATTAAATAAGTGGTGTTAAACGATCGTAAGTTGTTTGTTAATCCTGTGATCTACGATCAACTTCCTAACCAGTCCTTTGTCAGTGTGGATTAGTTCACCATTTTAATTTAATTGTCTCTTTTGTCCTGTGTGGCAAGCCCTTTTCTTGATAGAGGGCGATAAAAATTAAATCAAGAGGTGCCCTTTTAAATTCTATGTATATCTTTTCTCCTGCCAAAACGCCCATGCATCCAAGTGCTTAACAACCGACTTAGCTTCCGGCTAATTCCTGAATCTATGCTACAGCACTTTAGCCACTATTTTTATACCCTTTGTGCACGTACAAATGGTATTGAATAGCTATTATCTAAGATTATATTTAACCAACATTCATTTATTTTATATTTTACATTTATAAAATTTAAACACGTAACATACTAAAGTAATATATTAATTGTATAACTTAAGCAATCACAGAATAGATCTAAGTAATTTTCCCAGCAATCACTTATTTATTTTTATATTTTTAAATTTAAAGTAACAAATTAAGATGTTTAAAAACTTTAACAAAATTGTTTAAACATCTTTAACAATTTTTAACAAATATTCTACTGACGAAGATAACTGTAAGTGTTATCGAAACGTTTAGATTGTATAATTTAAAATACACCATTAAAAAAACCCAAAAAAGATAAGTATTTTATTATGTGTAATAATGGTGAAAGTTTACATTTTCATATTCCATCACCAAATTAAATTACACAGAACTACAGATAGCAGCATTGTTAGTTACCAAATTACATCGACTACCTTGTGGGCATTTACTGTTAATAATTAAACAAATCTAGCAAGATAGCTATTTCAACAATAAATGAGAACTTATGTGATTCCTTGGTCGATACTTATTTTTACAAATTGTGACTTTCTGTATAGAATTCTAATACTAAATAATAATTGTTAAATCTTTCAAAATTTAAATATCTTAAATTTCAATAACATACTGTACAATTTTTCTTTAACTACAACAAATGAATTATTTTCAAAAATTTTACATACTAAATTATTGTACTTCTTGGACAACAAACGCGTAAGTAACATAACCTAAAACTTTTATTATATTCAAACGTAATAAAAATTATTTTGTTGAGCTTTACACTCTGACGTAATAAATTATTTGTTGAAGTCTCCGATGTTGATTTAACTTTAGTAGGTGTAGTTATACGTATTGCACATATACAAAGTTAGTATTATGGGTTCTCTGATATGATTTTTTATTATTATACATACAAGTAAACTTAAACTTAGACGGCCCTGCAAATGTTTCATATGTGCTAAATAAAATTTTAATATGGCTATTCTTATAAAAGGACATTAGTTAACTAAATGTTATTGTTATTGTGGTTAAGAAATACGTAGCTGTGACGAATGGCCAATTTAATTTGATAAAACAACAGCTGTAATATCAGACAAGGGATTGAAACTTGTCAACCTACACACTGTACAATTGTTCTAGTTAATCAATTAATGATAAAATACAACACTTTATGTTGGCTATTATTAAATATTAAATTACGCTTGAGAAGTTCATAACTTGCTTTCTGTTGTATTTAAGCTCACGCAAACGGTTATCCACGTCCCGTGACAGTTGTTAACATGACATGTCAGAGGTACGAAAAGATAATTGTAGTTTAACCAATATACTGTTACAGCATAATCATCCAAGTATTTGCACGCTTCTTTTAAACATAATCTATTAAAATTTGAATACGTCAATTAACATTGGATCTCTAAAGTTAATACGCTACCCACCTTTATTGATTTCCAAATGCCTTGAAAATTTCGGTCGTCATTAGTCCTATTCTATACATACATCTATGCTAAGTTTAGGAAAGTTTAATAATCATTATAAGCATGTTTTCACAATAGCGTCGCTTCAACGATAATATTTTATGTGCAATCAGCATTTATTTCAATGATATGCACGGATTGGTAAACATAACTTTACTAATAATACACTCACCGGCAAAATTAATCCATAATTAACACGTTGACTGCCATGACTAGTTAACTAGTCCTAGTGGTTTCGTCTGGTACCCCAAGGCTAGTATAGAAGTCATAATTGGTATGTAAGTATACGGATACCGTTTATTCCGGTGCCTCGTCCTATGCTATACTTTGAGAGGTACTACACTTGGCTTGCAGCATGCAAGATCCATGATTTGTAAACAAATATTTGGGTGGCTGGAAAACAATTGTTTAGTTGGTACAGTTATTAAATATCGGATGTCGCTACTTATTTATAGTGTTGATATGTAGTAGGTGTTTTGACAATTATTCATAGCAACGTGTGGTGGTTAAGTTTTATATATTTTGTGTTTGTAATCGTGAATAAGAAAGGAAAATAGATAAGCGAAATATACAAGAGTAAACTTAGCTGTTGAGTCAACACAGTATTTTTACAAACTTATTTTTATTTCTAGATGTAGTAAAGATGCGGACATAACCCTAAATAGCGGTAGAAATCCCAAAAAGATTTTCACCCAAAGGAAACCCACTATTTGCCTGAGCACTTATCAGATATCAATGAAATTCATAAGCCGTACTCTAGTGATGATTCCTAACGAGATAGAGACGATATGCCTTCAAACTCTGACAGCAATATCAGTGAAGTTTTTAAGTGCGATCTGCCTGAAATACTTATAGGAAGAGATAACAATGCAGTGACGATCAGCAGCATGTCGACCACGACGAGGACGCAGACCCTAAAATAACTGTCAATCTCCCAAAGCGATTCTCAGTCAATAGATTTTTTTCAGCTACTGTTTGCAGAGAGATTCTTTGAAACAATCGTGACTGAATTAAATCGTAGAGCCCCCGAAAGAAATGCTAACGTTCGAACAAATGGTCAACAGCTGGAGAGACTTGGCGCTGTACTCAACAAATTCATAGGTTTCTGTTGATTAGGAGAGATTGTCAAGTTTTCTGAAAACGTTGAAGTAAAAATCGCCTGTATTACCATCCAATTTTTGATCAGAGTATATCGAGAAATCTTTTTGAGGCTATTCTTCGCGTTCTAAGGTTTGTAGATCAAGCAACTGTCGATATTAGTGATCGTTTATACAAGATCAAGCAATAATGGAAACTATTCTTCATAATATTAGAAATACTAGCAATACAGAGCGAGATCTTTCAGTAGACGAAGCCATGATTTACTGGAATGGACGATTAGTCTTCAAACAATATATTAAGGATCAGCGCAACAAGTGTGGCATAAAATTGTATGAACTTACTGCAAAAGATGGGTTTATACTGGACTATCATGTCTGATGATTCTTCGTATACTGACGAAGTTGTGAAGTTGCTTATGAAAAATTACTTAGAAAAGGGTTATTTGATGTATATGGATAACTTCTGCAGTAGGACGAAGATGGCAGAGGATATGATCGAACAAAAAATTACATCACTGGGAACACTGCGAGAAAATAGGAAAGGAAATCTGAAAGTATCGATTAAGAAAAGGTTGAAGACGGGTAAAGTGGCATACAAAAGAAAAGGTCTTGTATTGGGTACTAATTGGAGGGATAAAAGATACGTAAGAATGATTAGAACAGGTGACAGGGATAATATCGTAGAAGTTGAAAACAACCGAGGGCAAAAGATGCTAAAACCCCACTGTGCCATTGATTATAACGAAAACATGTCAAGTACAGATCGCTCTGTCCAAATGATTTCGTAACTATTAGGTGGTACAGAAACATTTTCTTCCACTCATAGATATATTTATTTGGGATTCAAGAACAACAAATTCCATCTGTTGCTCTTCAGAAAAGATAATCAATTCCATTTCAGACAATTCTTCCCGTGTTCCATCTGAAGTCCAGCAGCATGTTAAAGATTATTTGGAACCCATTCCGGATACCGACAAGAATAAGTATGTAATGAGGGACTGCAGAAGTTGTTTCAACAAAGGAGTGCGCAAACAATCTCGCTACCTGTGCCCTGATTCTCCTGCACTTAGTGTCTATTCGTGCTTCAAGGAGTGGCATCAGAAGTAAACATTTTTCAAAGGCAAAGTATTTTTGTTTTTTATGTTTTTATTGGCGTTCATTTTTGTATATGAATTTCTCTTGCATTCTGAGATTGCTTGTAATTGTAAATAGAGGAATAATGTAACATTGATTGTTAGTATTAGTTGTTGTTTAGTAAATAAGTATTTACTTACTATGATATTAGTTCATACTTTCTCTGTGTTTTTTCCTTATACACATAGAAATGTTCTTGGTTCAGGAAATAATCTTATGAAATATAACACGACCTCGATAAATTAGCTATATTTTTGTTTTAAATTTCTGTATTTTACAATTTGTCTCGACATAATTTGGGCATTAATAATCAAAGTTAATAATCAGATTATTAATGCCAAAATTACGTCTCGACAAATTGATTTTAAAATACACTCGAAATTTAGATGCAATAAAAATAGTCGGCTATTATCGAGTATATATATATATATATATATATATATATATATATATATATATATATATATATATACATATATTATCGTCGAATATTTGGAATATGGTGGTACATCTCCTGTTTTGAAATATATACGGTGTCAGAAACTCTACGGACAAACTTTGCGTAGTGATTCTAGACCCAAAAATAAGGAAAAAAGTTCATATAAACCCAGGTCCGGAAACGCTTGGTTTAGGACCTACAGGGTATGAAAAAATTTTATTTTCCTCGGTTTTATGGTGATATTTTGCGAACAAATTTGAAAATGGTCCTGAAATTTGGAGCACGGTGGTTTTTGTGGTCAAGAAACTTAAATATTTTATTGATTTTGATGCTGCCTGCAGAAGGCGCCATCTATAGTGGTATGCTAAAATTTAATTGGCCTTAACTTTTTTACCACCCGGTATATTCCGTTTGAATTATTTTGTTCCCTTTTCAGTTCTAAGCAAAAAAGGTATACTTGGTCGATGCCTCTCAGATCAACCGTTTTCGAGATATTGGTTGCTGAACAGTTTAATTTATTTAACCAGCTATTGAATCTCTTGCCATTTTAGCAGGCTTTGACTAAAACAAAATGACAAGTTGTTGCTTAGATACACAAATGTATTTATGACATTTGTTGTTACTCTTGTTGATACAGCGTCCCAAATTTCAAATTAACATGAAACCGAGAAGAAAATAAAATTCTTTCACACCCTGTAGGCCCTAAACGAAGCGTTTCCGGACCTGGGTTTATATGAACTTTTATCTTATTTTTGGGTCTAGAATCACTACTCAAAGTTTGTCCGTAGAGTTTCTGGATACCCTGTATATAATAGACAGTGACAAGTAAATTAGTCCTCGGGGTATGGTTGTTAAACTTCCTTAGCGTACCCCGATAACTAGTTTACTAGTCATCGCTAAAATGTAAAACAAACAACATAGTTTATACAATATATAAACATTGTATGAGTAACGAAATAAAATAGTATTGCTAATAATAACTTATGGGGTACATCACATAAGCCTAAATACCGCCGTGGTGATTAACGTGTTAACCCATAATTTGATAATAGTGAGTAACTTTTTAATAAGTTAAGAAATCTATGACAAGTTTATAACCTGTGAAAATAATCACAAAAGCAACTTAACTTTTGTTAAAGTGGCTTTGCATTTTTCTTAAAGATTGTTTTCAACTTACGACTTTACAATTAAATAGTAATCAACGCTAGGTATGGCCACCTCGCGCAAATGTATCGCCATAAACAATGTTCTGTAATATTGTAGTTTGGACTTCGCATTGAAGAGTTTAAATGCTGAGTATCAATTTTACTCAGATGGTTTTTAACGATATGAGGTGTGTAAGAGGTATTTATTCCTATAGTAATTTTCTTAAAACCTGTTACCCTATACCTATTTTTAGTTTGCTACCTCTCAACAGGTGATTGCTGCTAGTAATTCGCACTAAGCCTTTTCTGAAACATAGGTTATTATTTATAAAGGTTGCGAAGCAGATGAAGGGTAACATAAAAAGGTACTGGTAACATATTGAACGGTATATAAATTTGTATAATAGGCTAAACCATGTAAGATTACCCCTGACGACAGTACCATCAAATCCAATTATAATAATAATTATAGAATGAGAAATCTCTTTGAAAGATATCACCCAGATCTGTAGGAATATCTGTGGCACTAAATGGTCAAGATGACTGTGCGTAATTTACTAAAGCAGGTATTCTACGAGTTACTAATTGCAATTCTCCTCTCTACACATCCATCACCATATCAGCCTTTCGGCATTATAGTACAATGCATCAAACGTTTGTCTGTAGTCTTCCTTGTAGAAAATCTGTAAGCACTGTTCACTATTCTTTAACCTCTAACTTAAAATAAATACAAATATCAGGAAGTACCAATGATCGGAATTCTACCCTCCCTCAGGATGCCGATGGTTGGTCCACATTTGTCTAGCTTGGCCTTTTGTATACGGATTGGACCGGAGTTGGTCACTTCTCTCCTTACGTTTTCTGTGAAAATACGGTTAGCGAAATATTTATACGCTCAGAAAAGAACTGATCATAATTTATATTAGGATATAACAAGATTTTATTTATTTTAAAAATAAAATTAAAATTGCAAAATCCGGACCTGTCGGGTAGCTGCAAAGAATACGAGTTTAAATTATCTAATTGGAACTTTTACACCTCTAACTTTTATGAAAGTGAATTTTACAGTATTTTTATTAACTATCTATTTACAGGATATTAATTAGGGTGGATTAGTATATTTTTTAATTACTCTTAGCAATTACCGGTAGTTTTAGTAAAACAATATTGGTGGTGTTTACGAGTTATTAAACTCTTTGGAATTGAAAATGAATACCTTCGTATTGTATTCTGGGTGCGGGAACGCTTCAGGTGGTGGCTCCTTAGTAGCTCCTTGCGCTTCTGGTTTCGATAGCGTTAAGAGTAGCTACCTGGGGTATTTAAACCTTCCGGAACGATTAAGTTTAAATATTTTCAGGTACAGGATAAACTAAACTTTTTAAAGGTACGGTAGATTTGCAGAAGGGTTTCTCCTTTAAGTCTGGATTATCGCGACAAGCGATCAGGATCGGAAACAGGTTCAGGATCGTTAAGAAATAAAGTTTTCTCTTAGCCTGGGAAGACCGCAGGTAGATTTTACACAAGTTTTCAGTATATTAATAGTCACTTAAATGCACGGAAAAACATTTTTACGTACATCTACGTTTTTAGAAAGAGGTTGGTGAATGTTGTTGCAGTGACTGATGATGAATCAGGTGTACAACTAGACCTTTGGAAATTAATAAAAATTAGTCATTGGTATCTCAATAATTCGGTTACTTCACAAATTTTAGAAGCTATTAAGATTGATCTTCCCCGAAAACGTCATTGACCCAGGTTAATGATACTTCACGTCCGGTCCCATGTCTCTGTGAACGTTGGTTTTAATTTTAGCTTGCTAGAAATTGAGCAACATTCGGGTTGCTTGATAAGTAACCCTAAAGAGCTTAACAAACTGTCGCTTTGAGCTAAATGAACTTTGGTTCTACTTTTAGATTTTTAGGAATCCGTCAACCTCTGAATTGGAGGTTTGTTTCCAAATCAGTGGCCCTGAAGAGGTCAATAACTTTAATTTTGAAAAGGGAAAAGCGATTGCAATAGGGCAACCCTAAAGGTCAATGAACTTAGAAACACCCGAAATGTGACAACACCGCATGGCTTTGAGAGATGGCAACATTATAGGGTGGGCCAGAAGGACATAGCTGTACTACTTTTGTATACATGATCGCCTCTTCATTTTTGTGACTTTCCCTTTTAATGTACAAGAATGTTCAGAACATTGCGTTATCGGTCTACTACTATTTCAGTTCAGAACAAATATATTTATCTTTTAAGTTCCTTTACTGTTTTATTTTGTTACACACATTTGTTATTGTTTTAGTTTTATGGGAAAAAATATATTCACTAATTACGAAATTCATTTTCACATTGCGTGCACTATTTTAATTAATTGCCAATTAATTTTATTTTAATTAGAACACTAAGGTGTCATTGCAAACGAGTTCAAATCTACTGACAATATTTTATGTCTTGAAAGAACAGTTTTGATACTTTGCTGAAAGTTACTCAATTAAGTATAAACTTTTAATTGGCTTTCATTAACACAATTATATATTTTTCAAACTCCTGTAAAACATTAGTTACCTACTTTTTTATTCTCTGGTAAAGAAAAAGTACTTAAATTTAACATTAATACAGATTGTAAAAAAGATTAAAACATGAAAAATGTTCTGGGACTTAATAATATTGCGTATGATTTATAAATATTTACTGTAACCTGAAGTCGATATCCACGATTAGAAAATTATTAGTAAAGCTTTGTGCTTTTAATGAGATAAGGCACGTAGGTTTACATTGTATGTGTTATCTTTTGAGAACACGGTATCGAATTAGTTTTCAAATAACGGTTAATTTAAGTTTTTAAATAGATGCTGTAACTGATGATTATTACTTATTTAGTGTTCTTTTATTATTGATTCTGGGTCTTTGCCTTTCTTGGATAAAGTAATTGAATATTGATAGACTATTATAATATAGTATCATCGTTTTTTAGTGCAGTAAGGAATCGATTAGTCTACAGCGCCGGCACCCAAAATTCGACTATAAGCTAAGTTGGTTTTTGAACTTGGAGCGGTTAGTTTAAATGAGACGATCGTAAATAACAGTAACTGCTGTTTGTTATATACTACCCAGCTTTATATTTGTAAAAAGCATGGTACTACAAACGTTCTATAAAGCAGTTATCCTAATTTCGAGCTAATTTATTTTTAAATCTTAAACCCATACAAGGCTCATTGAAAAGAAAACAAACACAACGATTGTTACTTTATAGCTTACAACTTTAACGATTGAAATCAAGAAACAAAGGTGTCTAAGTGCTCATGCACAAAAAACTGCTTGTTTTACTTTCAATGATCATTCATTAAACGTCAATTTTAGACAAGCTGCACATATCGTTACGTAATGAAATAAAAGCTTTTTTCCGTTTTCTCCTGAATTATATATCAGACAATTTGCAACTAAAGTTTTCGTTGGTTCGTTTGTTTCTTAACCACCCAAATATTTAGATTACCTAATATTGTTCAATTTCTAAATACCTAATTATTTTATACTAGAAAACACGGCTGTTGCGTATAAAGCCGGATTTTAAAATCCCTATGAGGATATAATCGCGAACAGATTTTCCTTTGGGCCTTCAATGGTTATGCCGAATATAAACGCATAGTAGAGGACATTACGTTGTCGAATCTGCGAGGGATGCGCCAGTACAGAAAACAAACTCGGTTTTTATTTTTATATTATAAAATACTAATAAAATATCATTTTATTGGACGTGTAGAATGCTTTGATACTGACATACAAGCATATCCAATGTCATAGAAGTATTACCGTTTAGTTCCCATGAATGATACTTTTGTTATGTTTTTGTCAATTGGTTATCTATGTATTTTCGACGTACATGTATGTAATCCTACATTAGTTCGTGTTTTCAATGGACATACCGTATATATGCACGTATGTTAAATTTTGTATTGGATATGACGTATATCTTCGCATGTGACGAAAAAGGCGGGTCACCTGAGGTGTGACTTTAAAGTTTATCTGGCGACTTCAAGGGTTAACAGGCAGATTAATCTATTTTCTTTCTTGATTTTGTGGTTATATACGTACATACCTATGTAACTTCTGTTCCACGTTCATCTCGCTAGTGTAAAACTAGATTTGTAGTGGGGGAGGGGATTATTATTATTTACACAGGGCAATATATGTGTCATAAAATAAGATTAATCTCAAACGTGGTAAAACCGGATGGCGCCACCACCAACATACTTGGTGTAGAAGAACCATGGACTAGAAAAATCTGAAAAAAATTACAGCAACCTTTACGGACCTGATCCACCTTTGACACTTCCGGTTATACCATAAGTAACTATCAACTTAATCATTTTAAATGGAACCTCACATTTTGTCATTGTCATTTTCGGATTTTGTGTTTAATGTTAGTCACTTTATGTGTGTAAAGTGTTTTATGTCTAATACTTACATTTCAAAGTTATTTCAAAAAATTAGAAAATTTTGACAACTGCAGACTCCTCTCCCTCTCCCCACCCTCTCCCTCTCCCTCTCCTCCCTCTCCCTCTCCTCTCCCTCCTCCCTCTCCTCTCTCTCCCTCTCCCTCCTCCTCTCCTCTCCCTCTCCCTCTCCTCTCCTCTCCTCTCCTCTCCTCTCCTCTCTCTCCTCTCCTCTCTCTCTCTCCCTCTCCTCTCCTCTCCCTCTCCTCTCCCTCTCCCTCTCCTCTCCCTCTCCTCTCCCTCTCCCTCTCCTCTCCTCTCCCTCTCTCTCTCCCTCTCCCTCTCCTCTCCCTCCTCCCTCTCCCTCTCTCTCCTCTCTCCTCTCCCTCTCCTCTCCCTCTCCTCTCTCCCTCTCTCTCCTCTCCCTCTCCTCTCCCTCTCCTCTCCCTCTCTCCCTCTCCTCTCCCTCCTCCTCTCCTCTCCTCTCCCTCTCCCCTCTCCTCTCCTCTCCTCTCCCTCCCTCTCCCTCTCCCTCCTCCCTCTCCCTCTCCTCTCCCTCTCCTCTCCTCTCCTCTCCTCTCCTCTCCCTCTCCTCTCCCTCTCCCTCTCCTCTCCTCTCCCTCTCCCTCTCCTCTCCTCTCCTCTCCCTCTCCCTCTCCTCTCCCTCTCCCTCCCTCTCCTCTCCCTCTCCCTCTCCTCTCCCTCTCCCTCTCCCTCTCCCTCTCCCTCTCCTCTCCTCTCCCTCTCCCTCTCCTCTCCCTCCCTCTCCCTCTCCTCTCCTCTCCCTCTCCCTCCTCCCCTCCTCTCCTCTCCCTCTCCCCTCTCCTCTCTCCCCTCTCCCTCTCCTCCCTCCTCCCTCTCCTCCTCTCCTCTCCCTCTCCCTCTCCTCTCTCCTCTCCCTCTCCCTCTCCCTCTCCCTATAATGTCTAGAATGAAGCACGCTCAATGTCTTGAGTAATAGGTATGAATGTCGAATGCTGTGAAACAATTGAACGAATAAACAATGACACTGAACGTTAAGACACACGTAATTCATGGACAAGTTTGAAAAACTGTGTTGCTAATTGTGCCATGCGGATATGTAGAAGAGCGACTGTACGTTGGCAGAAAAAATGTGCTTGGTAAAATGAGGCTCTAATGTTGCGTAAATGGCGAGTGCTGCAAAAAATGACACAGAAAAAGCGATTGTATGAGGTGTATAGATTAAAAAACAAAGAAGCGAAGGAGGCAGTGAGAATAAATAAAGAGGAAGTGATGGCTGTGGAAGGAGAGAAAATGCAGAATGATCTTGAGGGTCAAAAATATAAAACGTGGCCCAAAAGAGGACGCTGCAGGAGTAATGAATATGAGCAACGAAATAGTATGGAACGATTGTGAAGTGAGGAAATGCTGGCAAGAATATTTCGGAAAGTAGGACTGATGGGTTAAATACGGAGAATGTAGAAGGAATGGTGAATGAAACTGAGAAGGATATTGGGATAAATGAGGTAGAAAACGGTAGGAAGGTTGAAAAACGGCAAGGGAGCAGGCGTAGATAAAATCGCTGGTGAAATGCTCAAGTATGAGGGTGCAAAGCTTATACGAAGAATATGTTAATTATTCAATGCATGCCTTATGTGTGGAAAAGTGCTGAGGGATCGGATGACCGCGATCATTGCACCACTGTATAAGGGTAAGGGAGAAAGAGTGATTGCATGGACTACAGAGGAATAAGTTTCCTCAGCGTACCTGGTGAAGTATTTGGAAGAATAATGATTGATAGAGTACGAAAAACTTTCCTTGATAAAAGACGAATACGTGTCGTAGTTGAAGGCTTTTTTTCAAAAGAAGTTAGCATTAACACGGACGTACCACAGCGATTCGTTATACCGCCTACACTTTTTCTGCTGTACATAAATGACCTTATTTCTTTAACAACTAACCCAATCCATTGCTTTGCTGACGATAGTACTCTTCACTGTAGTTCATCTCAGTCTACTCAGTGATAATCCACGTTCTATGTCAAATCAAGAAATTAAAGCTGAAATGGTAAATTCAATCAACAAAGACATTCAACGTATTCTCGAATGGGGAAGCAATAATCTTGTTAAATTTAATGCTAACAAAACTCAGTGTTGCCTTGTGGCCGCCAAAAAAGATCGATCATTTCCTGTTGTAAGTATGAATGGCTCAGTTCTTAAGTTTTCAGACTCTATTACTCTGTTGGGTATGACTGTATCTTCAAATCTCACATGGGTTGACCATCTTCTGTCAGCTACCAAAACAGCTGCTCGTAAAATAGGCTTTTTGTACAGATCTAAGCAGTACTTTACCTCTCGACAAATGCTTCTCCTGTATAAGGCCCAATTTCGGCCTCATCTGGAATATAATTCTCACCTCTGGGTTAGTGCTCCCCAATACGCTCTCGATATCGTTGATCGTATTCAAAAGAGAGCGATTAGGCTTATAAATAACCCGTCCTTAACTTCTCACATACAGTCCCTTGAGCATAGAAGATGGTTTCAGTTCTTTCTTTGTATTATCATTATTAGAACGGCTATTGTGCTGCTGAATTATATTCTTTGATACCATCTCGGGCTATCTTTGAAAGAAACACTCGGTTCGCTCATTCACATCAACAGTATGCAGTACAAATTTCCACTTGTCGTTCCAAACGGCCGCAATCCTCATTTTTCTACACGGCTTCTACACTCTGGAATGATCTCCCTAGTTCCTGTTTTCCTCTCACTTATGATATGAGAAAATTTAAGGTAGCTGTTCATAGGCATCTATTGGCAATTCATTATCCCTCTATCCATCCTCCTAAGTGTTCCTGAGTGCTTTAGCACGATAGGCCAAATTAGCCTGTTCAGGTCCACAATCTTAAAAAAAAAACTAAGATTTGGGATGTGCAGGGTGGCTTCATGCCTGGGAGAGGATGTATCGATCAGACGGTCTCCACCCAGCACATGATCAAGAAGTGTTTAAGTATAAGAAGTAAGCTGTACTGTGCGTTTGTATATCTGTAGAAAGCACACGACAGAGTGAATAGGGAGAAGCTGTGGGAAATATTAAATGAATATGGCGTAAATAAAGGTCTAATAAACGTAATAAGGGCAGTATACAACGCTAGTCATGTGCTAGGGTGAGAGGAGGTGTAGGTTTAAACTTTAATATTGAGCAATTAGTGCGACAAGGCTGTGAGATGTCACCGTGGTTGTTCAATGTATACATGGATAAATGTGTTAGACAAGTATGTACCGATACAAATGGTGTAAATGTGCAGATGGCAGTCTTATTAAGTGACAGTGTGGATGAACTACAAACTGCTCTGAGGAAGTCTGATAAAGTCTGTGAGAGCATGGACCTGAACGTAAACGTGAAAAAAACTAAGATTGTGCTGTTCAATCGGGAAGGTGGAAAGGAGAGTAGAGTATTTACTTTGCAAGATGAAATTGTGGAGCAAGTGGACGAGCAGTATATCTGGGTAGAATGTTTACTGCAGATGGTAAAATGGAGGGCGAGATTGGACGAAGGGTCAATGCTGGATGGAAAGTGTTTAGAAGTATGTGGACGATAATGAGAAACTAGGAGGAACAAGATAAAGAATGTGTGCATAATGAAGGAGTGTGGCTAGGAAAAGACGGTGATGGGTAGTATAAAAGTAGTACATTACGTTGGTTTGGTCACATTGATAGAATGAATAACGCAAGACTAACGAAGCAAATGTATGTAGGTGAGGTTAGAGGCAAGGCCGTGTCTGGGAAGCCGCGTAAAACTTGTCTGAATGTAGTAGAATGTATGATGAAGGTAAGAAAGATAAGGAGTTTTAAAAATAAAAGGGCATGTCAGAGACGATGTATGAATCTTACGAAAGCTAGAGAGGTATGCAGAGATAGGAAAGCATGGTGAAGGATTGTGAATGAAAAATAAATAAGAGGCAGGGATTGTTTTGCCTACCCCGCAAGGAAATGGCGTGAAGGTTACGTTAAGTTTATTGCACTAGTACACTAAACGATAACTTTTTACACTAAAAATGATGCAAAGAGAGTTCGTTTTTTGAGTGAATGTAGAAAAACAAATTTAATGATCATTAATATGTACTCTACTAACCCTTGAAATTTAAAAACCCGTATTGCGAAGAATGCTACCACAATTTTTGAATTGGTTAGATAATATAGTAAGTCTTTTAAGGACTTTTTATTCTACCGCATAGATTGAAGAAATTTGGGCCGTTAGTGATTATTGTTCAATTGTTTCCGTTTTCTGACACGCTATTTCGGGAAATATCGCGTTAAGGCTAGCTAATAGTAATTGTATTGTTGGCAAACATAGTCTATCAAGGTGCATTTTTGACATGTAAAAAGTGTTAGTTCTCTGAAATAAAATCAAGAAAACTCCGGGAACTCAACTGACCATATATGGAGAGTTGAACATTCGGTTGTGTGGACAATACAGGGTGCTGCTTTTGAGTGCCTGCATGGGGACCTCGCTTATTTTTAGGGTTAAACGTCTGTTAAATAAGGTAAAATGATGAATAATAATCTGAAAGAAAATTGGAGCTGCCATCTTACTGCAAAGGATCACAAATTTGGTTTTCTTTTTTATTTTTTTAAGAAAACACCATGAAAGCTAGACGTTTTTAACTAAAATATCGTAAGGCACTTTTTCACACTGAATCCAAATCTGTCATCGTAATTTCTGTTTTTTCTTATGGGCGGCATTTTGGATTATTTTTTTCTGAATATAATGATCTGTCACACATGACTTACATTTATGCCAAAATTTTAAATTTTACAGTTGTGAGAGGTTTGCTTTCGAAGGTTATAACTTGCGATTGTTTTAACGAAAATTTTACTGTTCCACCTTTTCTTGTGTGTAATTCACGTGTGTGTTCTTTTCGCGAAAGCGCATTTTTACAATAAAGAATAAAATAGATATGCAGTAGTCACTACGAAAACATATACAGCGTTATCCAGAGCGAAAACAACCGAGTTTAAGGTTTTTTCAATTTAGGGATAGAAATTTGGGTGAATGTGGTTCGTTTAATAAACCTGGACACAATTATATCGGTCAACCCAATGAACATGAACAGAAATTCTTACAAACGGTGAAAATTCATATGATTTTTATAACGAACACTTTAGTACTAAGTATACATTTTTTCATTAGGTACAAGACAATTCTTCTGTCTCACCGAAGGAAGTTGCATATCAGCTAGACCTGTCACATCGAGTCGTTTGAACAAAAAACATAAGTATCGGCCTTACGCAATCCACGTTTTGCAAGTTCTTCATCCAGGAGACAATGGTCAACCTGTAGCTTTTCACATGTTTCTGATAAATCAGTTACAGAACAATCAACATTTTCTTGACAATGTCATATATCTGATTAATGCAAGTTCACTAATGCATGAATGTTTAATCCGCACAATGAGCATTAGTGGTCAGTTGAGGACCCATACCAGTTTCAAGAACAGCGACCACAAATACGCTTTGGCTTTAATGCGTTGGTTGGTTTTGTAGTCGATACAGCAATAGCTCCACTCATCTATTAAGAAAATGTAAAAGCGGATGGTTCTTAAGTTCGTCTTTAACGGATTTTATGAACAACAATATTGCTGTTCAGCGTTTAAATGCAATCTGATCCCAACAAGCTGATGAGTCGCCGCATAAAACTAGGAGGGTTAGGGAATACTTGTCGGAACTGTTCACCAGTCGTTATTGCTAATAACGGTGCCGTACCCTGCCCACCACGGTCGTCCGATCTGTTTCCTCTAGACTACCGTTTATGGGGGATAATGAACAATACAATTTGTATAACTTTGCCAGCCAATCTGAATGAACTTCGTAGAAGCATTATTATCATGACATCAGGAGAGGGAATATCTCAAGATCAATAGCTAATCTAAGAAAGCGAGCGGCGTTATACCTTGAAGTGGAAGGTGGTCAATTTGAACACTTACTCTAATTATTTTACCATTTTTTCTTCTTGTGTTTAATAGTTTGATTTTAATAATAATTATTATTTTCTTTGGAACTTTGTTTTGTTGTGTCAAAATAACGGTGGAACTGTCAAGTTTTTCGTAAAAATAATCGAGCCTTGTTATCTTTAAGGCAAAACTATTATGTGTGATACATCATTATATTCAGAAAAAAAAGACTTGATATAAAGATGCCAAAATCCAAAATGGCGCCCATAAGGAAAAACTAAGTTGAATGTTATATCTTTTGCATCTAGGGTGCTGTGAGAATTACGATGACAGGTTTAGATTCCTTGTGAAAAAGTGCCTTCACAATGTTTTAGTTAAAAACGTCTAGCTTTAATTGTTTTTGCTTAAAAAAAAAACCAAACCACTTTCATTTTTTTTTTGCAATAATTCAAAAACAGAAGACGACAACTCTAATTTTCTTTCCGGTTATTGAAAAATGCGCAACTTTCCCTAATTTAACCCACTGCTTATCTATAAGGATAAGCGAGATCCCCATGCACACACTCGAAAAATGGACATATTTCGAAGTATATCGCGAATGAAACGACAATATTAATACCAAACTTACTTACGTACTACCCAAATAAAGTATTATTATTGTTATTAATATCAAAAGACAATGTAAGCAGAGTCGCTGCTTTCACGTTTTACCTTACCTTCAATTATAATAACTACATAAACAACCTTGAATATTCCGCTAATATAATCTACTAATTCGTCCGGGGCACGATTTGTCCAGTAAGCGGTGCGATCGCTATGGTATTACTCAAGAGAACAATACAGTTGCCTCGTATCGACCTGGCAACACGGGTCGGTCAAAGTCCAAATAGATGATTGTGGAACGAGTGAATGGCGAGTCGTTAAGTAGAATGCTAGAGGTATGCATGGTAAAGAATTTTATATTGCGAATGTAATACACGAAAGGCAGCATGATATTCTGTGTGTATCGAAGACAGAGCGCAAAGGAAAGGATGCTGTGGAGATGGAGGATGGCGGCTAGCACTATGGTCAGGAGTTGAGACTAACATGCATGGCGCAAAAGGAGATGGGGTGATCGTAAGTATGAATTGGTATCTCCCGGGTAATGTGGGTTAGAATGAAAGTGGAGTTTCGAAGAATTTTTCTTATTGCATGCTATGCACCGGTGAATGGACAAACAGACCAAGAGTGTGACAACTTCTGGATTGATGTAGTGAACGTATTGAACGTATGTAATCCAAACTAAAGAGTGATTATAGTGGGAGAGATGAACGTGTTCTAGGAATGTTCGGTTACAATAGACGTAAGCTTGCCTATATTATCAGTTTTACATTAATATCATTGGAGAAAGCGTGAAACTAAGAGGTAGTCTAGGAAAATATCTATAAAATGTAAATGCTCCAGTTTATGTAAACCTGAGTACTGATTTGTCATTAGAAGTAAGAGTACAAAATCCCAACTGTCAATGCGCCACACACAATACTTACCGATGAAATAGTATTATTGCTATCTAAATGTATTTTCTTCATTAATTGTAATACTTCATCAATTAAGAAGTATAAAAAATAGTAAAATATAACATATAGTGACCATACATTAAAACAATGAAGCAAACTGTAACAAGTGAGCACCTTTATTAATTTAATAGGAAAAACTTTATGCAACTTTATCAGGTAGGTCATTTTTGTTTTGTGCGGGGTAGATTTAAGTACATGGCCTGAGGTAAAGGAAAAACTATGAAATAAATAGGTAATAAATTAGGTTGGGACTTTTGGCAAAGTAATTCAAAAACCTTCTAGAATCAAAATAATATGCGATTAAATTTAAAAATAAACAATTTGTTTCAACCAACTCATTAATTTACCAACTCCTGATAAACCGCTCTCTCAAAACCACTTAAAAAATTATTCAAAGATCAAACTCTGCAGCTCAGCATCACTTGATTATCGACCTAAATATATCTGGTGTGTTGCTGTTTCGCTTTTGTTACCAATGGTTCAAAATTAATAATGTAACGCTACCGGTGGTAAATCAATCTTAGCTTGGGGCTCGTTTTAGACTCCGACTTGAAGTTGAAATCACACATAACTACTTTTGTACGAAAAGCACTCCCAAATTTTAAGAGCTCATATCCCAACAGACATCTGCTATGTATAAAAATAATAATTCCCTTATCTGATGCTTTTATTTTATCACATTTTACCGATTGTCATGTAGTTTATAATGCATGCGTTGACGCTAGTACTAAAGCCAGAATTCAACATTCATGTTAAGGGTTATTTATGGCATAAAACTTGAGATCATATTCCTCATACATCAAAAAAGCCAGCTGGCTTAATATGGCTCAACGTAGAACTTTACATGCCGCAATCATGCATCATAAAATAATTACAACTGAACTTCCACTTTTCTTTGCGCATCGTTTACTATTTTGCACTAGTATTGATAATTAAAATTTACGTCACATAGGCCAAATAACAATTCCGACACACTCCACTGGTTTGTTTTGAAACATCTTTAATGTGCCTAAAATTTAAAATGTTGTCCCCCTTTCGTTTGAAATCCTATCGGTCCAAGCTTTAAAAACACAAAGGAAGCAATTTCTATTAAATCAGTATTAAAGTTGCATCTAGACTCATGCTTTCCTTTCTCATTATCGTCTACATACTTCCAATCACTTTCCTTCCACCATTGACCCTTCGTTTAATCTCGCCATCTATTGAACCATCTGTAGTAAACATTCTACCTAGATATACTAACTCGTCCACATGTTTCACAATTTCATCTTGCAGAGTAAATGCTCTACTCTCCTTTCCAACTCCCTGATTGAACACCACAATCTTAGTTTTGTTCACGTTTACTTTTAGGTCCATGCTCTAACAGACTGCATCAAACTTCCTCAGAGCAGTTTGTGGTTCATCCGCACTGTCGCATAATAAGACTACATACACGAGAACTCGTACATTTACGTCACCAACCAATACACCATTTGTATCCGTTCATGAGTGTCTAGTACATTTATCCATGTATACATTGATCAACCACGATGACATCACACTGACTTGTCGCACTCCTTGCTCAATATTAAAGTATTCACTCACACCTCCTCTCACCTTAACACATGCCCGGCTACCGTTGTATACTGCCCTTATTCGGTTTATTAGACCTTTATTTACACCGTATTCATTAATATTTCTCACAACTTTTAGTCACTCCGTCGTATACTTTCTCCAGATCTACAAACGCACAGTACAGTATCCTTTTTACACTTAAACACTTTTCGATCACTTGCTCGTGAGCAACCATCTGATCAACACAAATTTTAGTTTGTGTAGTTTCTCGTACTCTATCAATCAGTATCCTTCCAAATACTTTATAAGGTACACTGAGCAAGCTTATTCCTTTGTATTTTTTGCTATTACTATTGTTCCCCTTACCCTTATAGAGTGGCACATTCTTCCAATCCCTCGGCACTTTTCCACACTTAACGTATACATTGAATAATTCACACAATCTTCGTGTAAGCTTTGCACCACCATACTTTAACATTTCATCAGTGATTTCATCTACGCCTGCTCCTTTACTGTTTTTTAATTACCTACCGTTTTCTCTAACCCATCTGTCCCAATATCCTTCTCAACTTCTTTCGCAATCCCTTCTACAGTCTCCTTATTTAACCCTTCAATCTTATTCTCCTCACCAATGTACAGCTTTGCGAAATGCTCTTGCTAGCATTTCCTCACTTCATAATCGTCCAATACTGTACTGTTCCTCGTATTCATTACTCCTGCAGCGTTTTTTTTTGGGCCACGTTTCGTATTTTTCACCCATTTCAAGAACATTTCTTTGGTTCCCTCCAAATTATTCTGCATTTTCTCTCTTTCCACAGCTGTCACTTCCCTTTACTTATTATCACTGTCTCCTTCGTTTCTTTATTTCATAATATGTACACCTCATACATCGCTTTTTCTCACTCTCATTTTTACAGCAATGATTACCATGTACATTCCACCAAGCACATTTTTCTGTACACCTACAGTCGTTTTTACACATATCCGCACGGCACATTTGACAACACAGTTTTTTTAGCTTATACATGCACTTTAAATGTCAGTGTTTATTATTTCTTCTTGCCACAATGTTTCATTCACATTCAACTCTTTACTCACAGCACCTGCGTGCTTCATTGTCACACCATTATCCCCTAGTTTTTCTACCCTTATTCTATACGTTCGCAACTACGTTTGTCTCTCTTCTCCAGGCCCACTTTTGCCCTAAACATACTCTCGATACAAGCAAAAAGTGGTCTGACCCACACCCCGATACACGTATTGCTATCCTGTCTCTCACCAGGTTTCTAAGTCGTTCATCATGCACTATCAAATCAATCATACTATTATATTCACCTGTTTGCCATATATACATATGCACATTTTTATGTTTAAAGCAGGTATTAGATAGAGACCAATCTCCACACAGATGCTCATCAGGCGTTCACCATTCTCATAGACCCTTTTGTCTACGAACATTCCTAGAACGCGTTCAGTATTTTCTCTCTGTACACCCACTCATCCGTTCATATCTCTCACTACTATCACTGTTTCGTTTGGCTTACGTACTTTCAACACGTTCTCTGCATAGTTCCAGAAGTTCTCACACTCGCGCTATGTACTTCAGTCCCAACTCCTGGCCATAGCGTTAGGCTGCCATCCTCCATCTCCACGGCATCCTTTCCTTTGCGCTTTGTCTCCGATACATACAGAATATCAAGCTGCCTTTCGTACATTACATTCGCAGTTTAAAATTCTTTGCCATGCGTACCTCTAACATTCCACGTACCGACAATCCATTTATTTCTTGCACAGTCGTCAGCAACGGGTCCTGTCTGGTTCGACCTTGACCGCCCCTTGTAGACAGGTCGATCCGAGGCCCTTATATCTAGATTAATGCCATAGCGAGCAGACTGATTTGTAACCAAATCGTGCCGGGAACGATGAGCATTCCCTACTAGAGGTATAGTCCTACTAAGGGACAGTTATTTGTCTACTGCCCCGACACGTAAGGAGGTAAGAAATAAAAATATGTAGAGTCGAGAAAAATGCAAATAATATAAAATGTATACTTAGTGTATGAGCATATATATATATATATATATATATATATATATATATATATATATATATATATATATATATATATATATATACAGTGTGTCCGAGATTCAGCATGCATGTATTGCTATATTCGTTAATATTGAAGATAGAATGTCGGTTAAATGGGGAAAGTTTTAGAGAATTTTATGGCTATCATCATGGTAAAGTCAGACTTGAAGTAACTTTTTTTGTTTTTGAAATAATTGAAGAAAACAAAAATTGTGCATTTTCTACTACCCCCTGTAGCTCTTTTATTTGAAGTCTGACAACATTTTGATTTGTACATTACTATGACCCATTTAAGAGACAATTTTAAAAAAAGTACCAAAATTTATCTTCAGTCATTTGTTTTTGAAATACATACACTAACTATTGTTTTTCCTATGGACGCCATCTTGGATCTTGAATTTACTTCCAATTATAAAAAATTTACAAAAATTAAAATTGAAATAGTAGGCCTTGAGAAGGCATGGATTAATAAATGAAAAATTTATACAATTAGATTCCTAATTATTGTAATTTCTAATAACTAAAATAAAAACAAAACCGATAATAGTAACTATCATAAAACATGCTCGATATGTCCCCCTCTACACTCCACACATTTTCTACATTTTCATATCATGTAATACATTGTAGAAGAGGTGTTAAAATCCACTATTCGATAATGTAAAAATCCAAATAGTGTCCAAAAACAAAAGTTAGAAATGTATTAAATTTTGTAAGTAAAAACAGATAAATTAGCAAGGGTTTAAATTTTTGAGAGTTCTCGTATCATGTGATACATCGCTGAAAAGGTGATAAAAATACTATTCGATAATGTAAAAATCCAAGATGGCGTCCATATGAAAAACAATAGTTAGTGTATGTATTTCAAAACAAATGACTGTAGATAAATTTTGGTACTTTTTTAAAATTGTCTTTTAAAAGTGTCATAATAATGTACAAATCAAAATGTTGTCAGACTTCAAATAAAGAGCTACAGGGGTAGTAGAAAATGCACAATTTTGTTTTCTTCAATTATTTCAAAAACAAAAAGTTACTTCAAATCTGACTTACCATGATGATAGCCATAAAATTCTCTAAAACTTTCCCCATTTAACCGTCATTCTATCTTCAATATTAACGAATATAGCAATACATGCATGCTGAATCTCGGACACTGATATTATATATATATATATATATATATATATATATATATATATATATATATATATATATATATATATATATATATATATATATATATATATATATATATATATATATATATATATATATATATATATATATATATATATATATATATATATATGTTGTGTGTGTGTGTGTATTAATATGTATATGTACATATACATACATACAGATTTCTCTCTTTTTTTTACTTACATAATATTCAATCATCGGGGGTATCGCTTTTACTTGTAAAATGTTCCCCCTTCCTATGCCTTTCGGATTTTGTGGTTTAAGCACTCTAAAGTACCGTCATATGGACATTATACCGCCAATTTTTTAATAAGATGCATTTTTATTAGTACTTTGTTTGTAGCACTCATATTATTATATTAGTTATATAAGAGTTAATAGTAATAAAAATTCTCGTGGATTATTTGTAAGTTACATCACCTGGTTTATCGGAAATAATTAATTAGGTTTAACGAACGTTAAAAATTTGTCCTGGGAACAGATTGATAGAAAAGTAGTCACATCAACATCTATTGGTATATACTAGTGCTTGCCCTGTTGTACAAAATTATTTCCGTCTGATTACTACGTTTGCTATTGATCGCGTCATGTATACTCACAGTGCAAATTAGTAAATATAGGATAAGTAATATGTATGTGTTTGTACAAATTTAGAAGAACGCTTATATTCCAAATTTGTTAAATCAAACAACATTGACTCTATTGAATCAGAAACAGTAAAGAACAAATACCATATATTTTGACTTTCTTATGTATTTTTAATGAAAAACGTGGTATTAATTATATGAGAGCTGTAGTTTAAATTTAACTAAACGTTAACATTTTTATTTGCAATGTTTACATTTGTTTGATGTACAAATGTATTAAATCAGTTTATAAATGTATTTCACTAACTTTAACTTAAAAATTTAGGCATCACGCAATGAAATATAGGGTTAAATAGAAACTAAACTAAACCTGAAATAGTTTCCATTGCTAACTAATCAAGATTCCTAGCATACGCTACATAGAATGTAATTGTTTGTAAATTTGGTACATCTGGATAAAATAGTAAACAGAACATGATTAAAGCGAATACAACAGAGTTCAAATATTTAACTGTATATTGTAATCGAATATTGGTCAAAAAGCTTTATTCGGAAATTGGAGAATTTTGCATAGTGTAACAAAGCAAATAAGATGTGTGCTTTCACTACATTAAATGCTAGGCATACCTATAATTTTTCTGGGTTGTTCGGTTTACTTGCACATGAATGAAGGCAACGCCTTTAACACTGAACTACGCATGGCTGAGGTTATTAATAAAATCCAAACCATCGAGTAGAGTTTTTAATGTTTTAAAAGGAAATACTTGAATTTGATCCTAAATTGCTTGAAAGTTAGAAAATTATTTCTGCTAATTTAAATGTGCACAATCGAAATAATTTTTGCTGTAAATTGATTACGTTTCCTGGCATGGTAAGTCATTCATTTTAAATAAAGGTTACATTAAGATCGTATAAATGAATTAGAGTCATGTTGTATTTTTTACATAAACGAAATATGTATCTGATGTACTATATGTATAATTTCAGTAACAATCAGTTTAGTTTGTCTTTGTGGTTGGTTTAGAAATGTTTGCATTTTCACTTTTTGTGGACTATGTTTATTTGGTAGCGCATGTGGTGTCAGAATGCAACATATTTTGCAGAAATACTTTTAAGTTATATGCCCGAAGTAGAATACCGGTACTTGTCGCCGCCATTTTGTTATTTGTGATGTCCAAGCCCCCCATTGGGACAGCTCCCCCTCCACTTTTTGTACACTCCCACGTGGACCCCGGATTCGACCTTGGGGTGGACTTCAAAAGATTTTATTTAATCTCCTTTATTGTTATTAATATTTATTAGGGTCAGTTTTGATTTTTATGAAATATTTCTGAAATTGCTGCATATTTCAAAAGATATAAAAATACCCAGACATAGACCTTAAACATATCGATTATGTTCTATGCAATATTTGATACAACGCATAATTTAGCAAAAAAACTGTATTACTGATATCGTACTGAAGCAGATAGACTTGATATTTTCTTTTGTTCACATGTGTTTATGTCTGTTTCTTTCTGTCTAATATGAAGTTTAAATGTCATTCTGACATAGATAACTGTTGTTGTTTTACAGCGTGATTTTATTTTTCGTAATGAGTTTATTATACAAAAATGTTATTATAGTACATTATGAAATTAGTTTATAATGTAAGGGATTATGGCAGGAGTTTCCTTTATTGCTTGAGACGAGCGAAAGCAATAATGGAAACGAATGCCATAATCCCGTATTATAAACGAATTTCATATGCTATTTTGTTGTCGAACTAGCCACTTTAAATGAAATAATAATTTAAGATCCTTACAAAGAAATATCATTACACAGGGGTTCTTGAACGATCTTATTATAGTTTCCATTGTTTTACATTATAAGTGTCATTTATTTTTTGCAAATAAACAAATTTTGCAAAAATGAATTCAGACGTGGATGATGAAATCCTTAAAAAACAGAAGAAGCTGAGTTGGGTCTTATACCTAAAAAGTCCAAAACCGTTTATAAGAAAAAGTTCGACAGATTTATTGAGTGAATGCGCAAGAATAATACGGAAACTGTTGCAGAAAAGGTTTTGCTTGCGTATTTGCTTGATCAAGTAAGTTTATTTTCATTTATTAAAGGTAATCGTTCTTTGTATTTATTTTATTAGTCGAAAAACTACAAATCTTCTTCATTATGGTGAATGTACTCCAAATTAAAATGTATGTTACGTCTTAAAAACAATGTGGAGACATCACCAAGTTTTCAAATCTTTCGGCATTCTTGAAAAATTGTTCTGTTGGGTACATACCAGGCAAGCTTTTAGTGTTTTCAAAAGAGCACTTACCTAATTTTTTTATTGAAGCACCCAACGACAAATACTTACTTATGAAAGTAAATTTTTGCTGTTAAGATTATTCTTAATAAATATGATTCCATTTTAGGTACTTGCAATATTTGGTGTGTTTGGCGCTTGCAGACGCATAGAATTGTGCAATCCGTGTGTTGGGGATATTAAAAAAGAAGGGATACCAACACATATAGATCCACCGTTTTTACCAAATTAAATGATGACAGTAGAGTAAATTATATTGACCTCATTAAAAAGTACATGAGTTTAAGACCGAAGCATGTAAAGATTGTAAATTTTGTCTTTATGTTTTACACACATAAAGACAGAATTTACATCGATTGGGGCTTAAATCTCGATAGCGCAGTTGCTTAGCGCGGTACTCTAGCAAAGTACAGGCCGTAGGTTCAAATCCTACTCCAGGTACACTTTTTATTTATGTATTTAATAAAATTAATAATATTTTTGAATAAATCATTTATTTATTTAATTACAGTGTTATCGGTCTTCTTCCTCTTCGACTATGATTCGTGACTATATACATCATGGTTTTGAGATGCGCCCTTCTTTTCTACCTGATTCCTATTCTTCTCTGAATCATCATCATCTTAGATTTGAGATATGTCCACCTCATCCACTTCCCCATTTTGATCTTAAACGGTTATATTGTTATAGTTTATTAACAAGTCAGTAAAATCTCTATGTCCGCTGCCAACTCATAAACAGGAGAATATATTATAATAATGCTCACTCGATTGTGGTTACAGAAACGAGAAGCGTACACTATGCATACAACCTGTGGTAAGAAATTTACTCGAAACAGGTACATTGTGAGTAACATTTTCGAATTGTGGCAGGCTGTCGGATCTTTTTTGCAATATGCGAAGTCTAAGTAAATATATAGAGACGGATATAATTATTTAAAGACAGTTAGCGTTGTATTTAGCAAGCAGGCAAGATGTCACTGGGCTGGAGCTCTGAAGTTCAAAACTGCAAGTTCTATAATCGACGTATTTTCGGTAAGATTTTGCGATGCGATGATTTCAACGAAAGCCATTCCCACGACCCCCACCGCTCTACTGGTCCGTCTTCCGAATGTGACCGAGCATATCCGAATGTATCCAATAAAAGTCCACTAATTAGATTCCATTTTATTTTTAAAAGCAGATTTGCTTGTTTGTGATGCCATCTAGTGGTGTATTTTTAAACTAGTAAATTTTTTGCAAGAAAAACAACATTGTAACGATTTTCACCACCAACAGAAAAATCGGAAATATTCTAGAAAATCCGAAAACAAGAATAGAATTAGGACAAGTGGTGTACGAGATACCATGTAGAGATTGTCTCTAAATCTGCATAGGCCAAACAAATAGACGTGTCAACGTGAGAAAAGAGGGGTACCCCAACGCGGTTTAAAAGAACCAACCCACGTCATCACTCGTACGACATGTAAGCAGTACATCACATGTGTTGATTTTGAAAACACAAAAATGATAGCCAACATACAATAGAAAATACATCGAATAATAAGGGAAGCACAAAGGCTACCGGATACTTGAAAAACAATTTTAAAGAAAATATCCAGCAAAAAATTGAGAAATCAACAACTAAAAAGAGAAAGTGAAAGTGGAGGATATGCAAATACCAGCGGCCAGCCCAAGTGAGCTTTACAATGTCCAATTGTGGATATACGGTAAAACTTATAACATTAAATGCACAGATATTACGCGAGGGCACTACAGATTTTTTAAATTTTCGGCTAATGCATTCTAAAGGCGGTTTGATTTTGTAAAGTCTATTAAACGCACCTACATTTTATTGTCAGATAAATTCCAGTTGCTCAAACGAAGTTCAAACCGGTCATCAGACATCTGATTTTATCTTGGTGACAGTGTATTGTTCGAAACTAATTTAGGCATCTGAACTAATCCGATCCAAATCTGGAAGCCGAAAAAGACTTTCATTTTGTTCAATATTAGTATTCTTCCAGTTTCTAATTCCAAAGCAAATATGTTTTTTTAGCTTTCTGAGCAGCGTATATATTGGTTTCTCGTACCATTAAATATAAAAGTTCTTCGTTCACAAACAACGAAAAGAAATCAGGAAGATTCTTGTTCTGCATATTTTGAATGTCAATATTTATTTTCAAAATTTTTTGAAATAGTTCCCCGTTACCTCATTCCATTGAAGATTAGTAGGTCGTACAAGTAATTCATCGGATGATGAAAGTTGCTTATAACTCATCCGACTGTTTCTTCGACATGTGTAGACGAACACCTGAACCAGTCCGTTTTTCATTTCCTAGCATACATTCGGGGTTTAGCAATCGATGAAATGTTTGTAGTTTTAGTCTTTTTTATTTTATTTGCTCGTATTGGAGAATTGGTGTAGAATAAGGATTGGAACACTAGTGCTTACTTTATCACTTTCCGCTGAATGCTCAAACGCTTTTTCATCTGGCAAAATATCGCTCGTCAATGCTTGGAAACTCAATTGTTCTCTTTTGTATTCACTAATTTTACGCTCTTCTACAGCTTCGAGCTTATACTTCCGGATAGTTGCGGAGACTAAGTAAGTGGGATTGGGTAACTTGAACCACTAATTGCAAATTTTTGCTTGTTTCTTCCTGTTAATATGCGAAACACGGATACATCGCATGGCCTCATATTTAAAATGACGCGTTTCAAACCGCGTGAGTCACACTTGCCTCGCACTATATTAGATATATCTATTTGTGATTTTTCTCAACCTTCAAAATAAAAAAAAAAATTGGCCCCGGTATGATCAAAACTTTTGTAGTTAATGCGGTCAAAGTACACGGACGGAATGGAAAACATCTACATAGAAGCCTTAAACAATGACACCATTACATACAGCATTAGAAGGAAAGTATTCGTTTATACAAACTCATATGTATTAATGATTAATAGAGAAAGACTTTAATGTGATTTCAATTTTGCATGTCAAAATAGATGAGTAGTTATAACTAATTGAGGTCTTTGTGTCGCTTGTGGCCATCTTTAACTATAGTAATCGGTTTTCTATTAGATACGCAAGAAAATGGAATTAGGGTAATTACGAATATAGTTATGAAAATGTAAACTGTCACCATCCACTCTCAAATTAAAACTTATACCTTGAATATTATTATTTAAGCGTTCAGATCTTTTATCCAATCCAAAGTTTGGATAATACTTCTAGTTATATTGCTCTTAAGTGTAATATTATCGATTAAAATTGTTCATTTTAATTTCATTAGTAGACTTAATAACCTCTCACAAATTTGTAATATATCAAATTATTTACAGCGAATAATTAAATACATTCATGCAAAAACAAAATCTTGCTATTCGATTTTTCAATTATTATCCATACGACTTATAATTCGTAGAGAATAAATATTTATTCCTATAACGTAATTAAAATGTAATGAGTGGCTCCTAATAAATGCCATAAGAATTGAATTCTGTAAGTGCGGTACGATTATGTATAATTATTTCAGTTTTTGTGAATAAGTATATGTACTCTTGCTGTGTTTTTTTATTACAAACTCATACAAACTATAAAGAACGTTATTAAAAAATACGTATCTACAAACAGTTACACAACTAAATAACTAACATCAATTAAAATTAGTATTTATTAAATGAAAAACATGAATCTAAATTGTTGATATAAGTAGGTTCACAATAATTCATCGTCTTACATACTAAGTTTTACCATCACATTTATACAACAGTCTTTACATTAGAATACTGCGACATCAGAATATCATTTTATTTCCTAATCACAAACAGCGTGAATTTCATTGAAATTGACATGACGGCAATCTAAGTATGAATTAATTGTGTGCTCTAATTATGTTACCTACTATGTATTCATTTTGATATTTGTAATGCTTAGCAAGGTTTGAAATATCTACTCTCAAATTCCTCTTGAATACTTGAAATATTATTCATTGTGAAGCGCTTTTGTGGGCATCTTTTTTCCATCCAGGAATTGGATTTTCTTCTACTATACGTGAATGATCAAAAGTGTTGTCAATCACAACTAAAAATTGCTCCTATTGGTTAGATAATAGCTGACCTTTCAATAACCTCTCAAAATTTGTGGTAATAATAACACAATTTTGAGTTTACAGCGAATATTAAACTGCTATTCTTGATAAAACCAAATCCTTTGCTATTCGATTTTTTTCAATTTTTGGTGCATCCAAGATCTTTTTATAATCGTCGTAGAGACGATGACGAAGTAATATTATGCACATATGTTTAACGTCCAACCTACGTGTACAGGTATAAGATTTTATGCAATCGTGGGTGAATTACGTCCGTACGTGTCTGTGTGGGTGCATTATGTGTGAGGGTGGGTACGTGCGTGCTCGTCTGCCCGTGCGTGTGTGTTTTTTATTATCTGAACTTTATAGGAAAAGGTATAAATATATTTTTAAGGAAATTAAATTTTACATAAATTTTCACTATAAAGTTTTGTAATACAAACCCAAATAAGTCTAAAAATTAATTAAATAAGATTGTACATTCTTAAACTGTATTATCGACATTTCGTAAAAGCGGGCGACTGAAGTTGGCATCTATGTGTCTGGTAACATCTATTTGACATGAACTTTTAAATGTCCATCTGACATATATATTGTTTTGTCTTTACAATGCGGACTATTTTAATTATCAACGTAATGATAAAGAGGTTGCATAATTATTCTAAAAAAATTACTATCTCCACTTTGTGGGTTGGAAGGTCGTGTGCTGTTCCACACCAAATACTTATGACATAAATTATGAAATAAATTGTCAGCCCTATAGGCAGAATATTATTCCTCTAGCATTTATAAGGAATTAAACATACCTACGAATAATATTCAAATTCATAAACGTAATCATGTTAATTGATTTCTCTATTAATAACGTTTACATTTGCAGTTAGGTAAAATGTTTTCATATATTGTAAGAAATAATCGAATTATTACAAAGAGAGAATCACAATTATTATTTCCAAAATATAAATTCGCAATAAGAAACTAATTTCGTAATTGCTTTAATCAATTTCTCCAGCGATCCATGGTAATTTCTATCTAATAGACGGCTGGTCATATCTAGAATGGATATACACAGGTCGAAATTATCTCGAGAAATGGAATTTAGTCCACGCTAGAGTTCGATTGGTAAAATTTTAAAATGTTTTAATTACAATTAAGAAATTTATAATCAGATTAAATTCTGCATATTTTTTTTGACAAGTTTTAGTCTATCTCTCAAATAAGGGGTGAGAGGAACCTTGTTACGAAAAAACGCCTTTAATTCATGTTCTGCTTGACCGATTTTAATAAACTTGATGTTGTTTGAAAGAGCTTTTATTATACAATAGAAAATATGTAAATATGAAGCAATCTGATTAATAACATAAATGCTAGAGGTCGCTGTTTAATATTCTTTAATATTGCGTTTTCTCTTTACAATTTTAAATGGAAGCATAAAAATTTAAGTAGGTCTTTAAAAAGTAGACTAAATTGGTAATAAAACAGAGTGAAAACTTCAAGTCGATATCTTTTTCCTATCCTGAAATATCGTAAGAAACAGGTAAATGGCGGGAATTGTTCTTCCAACGTCTAGGAGGCTAGTTCGCGTTAACCGAAATTATTAAATTTAGCTTGGATGAAAAGATCTTATATTGGTCTGCAGTAATTTAAACTGTTATAATACTAATGTTATGGTTGCCGCTAAATTACTTAAATGTAATGCTGTCTTTACTAACAATAAGAACAAATTATAAAATAATAATGTGATAAATCTAACATTTTTTTAATTATATAAGAATGTTATATTTGTTTTCAAGCGATGTATTAGTAAATCAAATCATAAAATATCAATAAAAACCGATATTTGCCCAGCAACAACAAATACAGTTTAAAATATGATTTACGATTTATTGATGAGAACAAAATTTGTAAAGAGGGCCATGTAAGATATAGCATAAATTCTCTGTTGAAAACAAGCGAGCTATGATTTTCACGCATATGTCAAAAATTATTCATCATGTTGCATTTAATAGACTTTCTTTATCTTCGAACATCTAGGGCGACACTAATTACGTAGTTATTTATTTAAGGTTTTAATTGTTAGATTTATCACATTATTTTATAATTTGTTCTCATTGTTAGTAGCGACAGCATTACATTTAGGTAATCTAGCGGAAACTATAATATTAGTATGATAACAGTTTAAATTACTGCAGACCAATGTAAGATCTTTTCATCCAGGCTAAATTTAATAATTTCCGTTAACGCGAACTAGCCTACTAGACGTTGGAAGAACAATTCTCGCCATTTACCTGTTTCTTACGATATCTCAGGATAGGAAAAAGATATCGACTTGCAGTTTTCAATGTTTTATTACCAATTTAGTCTACTTTTGAAAGACCTACTTAAATTTTTGCTTCTATTTAAAATTGTAAAGAGAAAACACAATATTAAAAAATATTAAACAGCGCCTCTAGCATTTATGTTTTAATCAGATTGCTTCAAATTTACAAATTTTCTATTGTTAACAAAGCCCTTTCAAACACATCAAGTTTATTAAAATCGGTCAAGCAGAACCTGAATTAATCACGTTTTTTACGTAACATTATTATATTATAATATTTAATATGCACCTTAATTAAGTAAATTTAGAAAAATTTTGCTTTTTAAAAGTTTAACTGTCAAATACGCCCTCTAGCGGTGGACCTACAATTCTGAAAATAATTTCCAGGCGTTTCTCGAGGCCACTTTTGTCATAAAATTTTTTTTCCCGAACCTGTGCTATAATCCATTCCTGAGATATGGCCGACGGCCGTTCATAGTTGGCCACCCGGTACTCGTACATAATACACAACCAATTACGATAGATAAACACGTTTACAAATGACTGAAAGACATTGATTGTAATTAGTGATTATTAATCACCTATTTTCACATACATGATTGAAAGCACATTAAGGCCTTACTACATATGCCTTTGTATAATTTAACGCTTTCCTTTTAATGATACATGTAATGTATGCCGGAAAATAAGTAAAACAATGCCAATGCCTTCCTCTTACGATTTTAAGTGAATGTTCTCTATAGCGCACAAAACATTCCTTATCCTGCAGTTATTGTTTCTTGCCGCAGGTACTTCAACGTAAGAGGTGTATAACCTAAAGCATTATTCTTAGTTCACCGCCCGCGATAAAGTGAGTACACACCTTCTGATTAAATACCAGTCTACTTTCATTTAGAACTGATTTACACCAATATGCGCTGACGCAACGTTGCACGAACACGCGCATGCATGAAACTCAATTGTGGATAACAGTCCACTGCTTGGGTAAATACTTCCTTACTCTGGCATGGTTCATTGTGTCAGGAAAGGTGTTTTCTTTCTTTGGTTCATTTACACTGTGAGAGAGACTGTTTAAAACTTTGGCAACTTTGAAAGGAGTTCATGCGTTGCAGATCTATTGTCGGCAAGTTGTTATAGCTACGTTCAGTACGGTTTTTTGTTCCAGATTGGAATGATCTAGTCAATCTATCAGATGTATGAAATTTTATTTTAGTTTTTAATGTTTTTAACCGGAAAGCAATGCAGGGTATGTTATCCCTATAATAGTCAGCCAGATGAAACTTTCTGTGCCGCTGTCAATGACTAGCAAAAAATATTGCTGTCCCCTAAAATAGAAGTTTCGAAAGCTTATTGCTCAAACAAATTAAATACTCGTACTTACAAATTAACTGTTTGTGAAATTGGTAGCCGTGTTTATTTTATTTTTTAAGCATAATGTTCTAAGGGGGGTGAAAGAGTTCTCATTCTATAGTGCTAACTGTCCAGTTCAAAGTAGAAAAAGATGTATCTATTCTGTGCCGTTAAATACGATATAAACATAACTCATACATTTCTTGAAAGAGGTCATACGCAAAGTGATATAGTTTGTATCATGGTGATTGAAAGCAGCAGACTATGTGTACCTCAATGTATACCATAGAACAGATTGTAGGAAAGACCCATATGTAGTGAAGGAAATGCAGTTTAAAGGTCTACTAAATGACACTATGAAAAACAGGAAAAGGTGTTAATGGGGACAAAGTTAACTGGGCGTCAATGAAAATGGTTTCAGTAGATGCAGGCGCTGCTGACATGATACTGCTAAAATACTAGTTCGAAAATCAATTTTTCAAATTAATGTACAGGAACCTAGCAGAAAAAAAATTTTACCCCTTCATACTTAGCAAGTTAAACCTTTACGCACAAAACAAATTCCTATTAAGGCAGATAAATATAGCGCTCTGATTTCATTATGTCGCGGAAATTCGGTTTCTGAAGAATTGCATAGTTTTTACTATGACTTAGAGTATGAATAATCTTTTTGGGATTGAATTTATAGTAGGTACCCATCTTAGTTCAGTTTTATAGGATAATTATTAATTTTAGTAGTTTTTTGTGCAAAACGTTTTTTAAGTTTTCAGTAAAATGCGATCGTTGTTGCTTAAGGGGGTCTCTATAGCTAATTAGACAACACATCAAACACCATAAAAACAATGTTAAAAACGTTCTAATTTTTTATATTATTATGAAGTTATCTGAAACTTTAGAGAAACGCGTAAGACGACAAAATAGTCCCGAAACCTTCATAAATGCTTGAATATAGTTTTTTTTTAATTTTAATTTCTATAATTTTTATTGAACTTTTTTCCCAGTAGTGATTAAATAGGAATATTTTTATAACTGATGATATTTTTAACAAAACCTGTTAAAATTTTGAAAAAATTGTAGATTTATAATTTACAATTTAAAACATTATAAAAACGATAAATGTTCTGATGTCAATAAGGTAGAAATTCCATTAGAATATATAGCATCATGGTCTACTCTTTAAATGACCAAGGGGCACAAAGATCATCAGGTATTCCTTAGCAAGTACCTCTTCTGTTAAAACACAAACGTAATCGGATTAACTGTAAACCTTATTATTTAAATTAAACTAAGGAAAATGGTATGTAGTTTATGTATGCACCTTATTAAATTATAATGTGTTCGTATCAGTAAAAATTAAAATAAAACAATTAATTATTCTTAATTTTATTAGACCATTATCATTAAGATAATTATTAATTTAGTAGTTTTGAACACGACTTATTTTAAGTTCAGTAAATGCGATCGTTGTTCTTAAGGATTCGTCAATTAGCAACATAAAACCCTAAGACAATGTTAAACGTTCTAATTTCTGAAACCTTAAAAATCTAAGACAAAAATAGTCCCGAAACCTTCATACTTTGAATATAGTTTTTTAAATTTTAATTTCTATAATTTTATTGAACTTTTTTCCCAGTAGTGATTAAATAGGAATATTTTATAACTGTATACTTTTACAAAAGCTGTTAAATTTTGAAAAATTTAAAACATTAAAACGATAAATTTCTGATTCAATAGGTGAAATTCCATTGATATGCAGCATGGTCTGCTACATTAAAACGACAAAGATCTAGGTTTCTTAAATACCTCTTCTGTTAAAACACAAACGTAATCGGATTAATGTAAATCCTATTATTAAATTAAACTAAGGAAAATGGTATTATTATTATGCACTTTGAACTATAATTGTTCTATCATAAAATTAAATAAAAATTAATTATTCTATTTATTTATTTTGTATCAAAGAAAAAATCAAAGTTTTCTAAAATATGGTAAACAAATTATAGAAGTGAGCAAACAAAACAATTTAAAATTTAACTGGTCATATGTACAGTTCGAAGATTTAAATTACGACGTCCGAGTTCCGGTAATAAAGACTTATAATAAAATTCTTCTAATTTTTTACCATATCGTCCTCCCAAGATGTATCATCCATATAAAAACAAAACATATTGTTTTATTTATTTAATGTTCAAAACATTTATTGTTAGTACGTACCTTTCAATTTATTCAACATGGTTTCCTGTTCCAATGTAGACAATAAAGTAGCATTTGACTCGTTTGGTAATATTTAAAATTCCTTGCACCTTATAGTAATAATTATGGTTCCTCTTTAACTTAATTTTGTTGTTCTCGGAATCTACAACACAACAATTAATTGAATTTTCCTAACACGCCTCCATAGGATCAATGTTGCCGCTTTTTAAAGAGCTTTTTATTTCCACTACTGCATCTTTTTCTACTGGTCCGTCAGGCGAACATGCTAAAAATGGTTTTTCTTCATCTATACGGAGTCCGCATGTAGTAACTTTTAATTTGAATATTTGTTGAAATAGTTTAATTGCATTTGACTCACTGTTGAATATCCACTTCTACTTCTTCTTGGAACACTTACACTTTTTCTTGCTTTAGGCATTTTTAGACACAATCACAAATACACAACTGTTTTTGATCGATGAGTATCGTTTGCAAAATGCTAGTACACTGATAGCAATCCCGTAATTAGACACATTAGATACATTTTATTAGAATATTTGAGGAATAACAATAATCCATATCTAATTACGAGATACACTTAGGGTTAATTAAACGGAAAATTATTTAGCTACACTACATCTAATTAAATTTAGCATTGGGTAATGAACTAATTAGAAAATAATAGGCATGTGTTGTTATACGATTTGTTTAAATAACACTTTATGTTTATTACGTGTAATTAAAGAATATAATGGAGTTGAGGTACCTATATAATAAAATAAAAGTTTTAAACATTTTTATGAGAAATTAAAAAAATTCAATTTTATTGCAAGTTACTTTAGTGTTCATGTCTTCTGTAAATTACTGAAAAAATAATAAAGGTATTTGCATAAATTATTTTGAATATTGATTTAATCCCTCATCTTGCCTGTCGTTATATAAACTTTCTATAATAGACTGTGAATCCAGCATGTTCATTAAATATCCAGTAATACATACATTTTTGATACTGTTCTGTGTCTCAGTCAAAAAATGATAATCAGGCAACATTAATCAAATTTAGAGAACCAGCTTGTCTATACTTTATTTATTACAAGCTTGTCAAATGTTTAGTAGTGTAGTACGTATCAATGATTCGTAATATTTTATACAAGCTTAGTACTTCATCTCTTTTAATCTAAAATTATTGGAGATCAACGACGAAAAATTGAAATTTTGTTTGGTAGAATATCTATGCCTCCCTACCACTAATGGTTTACGCAAATCTAACTGTCCTTCAACCCGACTGTTAAACTTATTTAATTGTCTGCAAATATAGGAAGCTGTCATTTAAACATTAAAGTACATGTACAACAAAGTACTGTTCTCATAAATCTAAATTGTCATTATTTAATCTTCCTTTATTTTTTAATTGTTACCTCTTTAAATTTCTCGTCAATATTCATTTAACAACTTAGTATTTTACATTTATACCTATTGGTAATGGAATATTTTCAATGTTGAAATTAAAACGCACACAGTACCTAATGTTGCCTATTACCTTTCAAGCTTGTTAATAACGAAATTTAAAAATGCACCCGTAAGTGATAAAAAATTTATCCCGTACTACGAGCTTATAATTTAATCACCTTTATTTCGTTACCTATGGTATGGTATAGCAAGCTTTACTGTAAAATTGACAAAATTTCATATTTCTATATTATCAAATTGCAACTGGCAACCGTTCTACCAAAACTTTTAGTTTATACGTACAGTATGATCGAAAAATGGCTCAATATTTTTGGTTCCAAAATTAAAATTCGTTGGAGGTTGAAGCAACCGGAAAATTATCGGCTGCGTCCTTATTGTAAATTAAGCAAAAATCAGTAATGTTAGACGCATTAATAAAACTTACTAAACAAACTTCAATTGCATCATGAAATGAAGGTAGTTTCGTAATTTTGTAAACTCTATCGCTTTACCTATTCTCTAAAGTCTTATTTCGTATAAATTAGAATTCGATACAATGGATTAAATGCTTTAAACATGTGAAAGCGTACACGCCATGCGTTATAAAATACTGAAGTTGTCATATTGTTACCAAAAGAAAATCAATTTAGGTCGTTACATTCACAAAATGTTATGATGAAACCGTAATTAAGCTTTCTTTGTAAGTTTTACGAGTGGTCTCTATCTTTTTCGCAAAATTCTGATATTTACATCGTTATTGGACGTTCCACTTTTTGTTCTACTCCATTAGAACATGAATATAATTTTCGTGAATGAGCACTTTAAGAAAATATTTCACATTCACGTGAGTCTTACTAAAACAAAAGCACCCAGAGCGTGGTCATACTTAAAAAAACATAAATAGTTCTTGATACAACGTGTCCCAGATAACATTTCCAGCATGGAGATTTCGCTTATTATAAAAGATACAGATTTAGTTAAATTAGCTGAATTACTCCTAAGGATTAGTCAAATTATAGGACACTCTCCAATTTCCAAATTTCCATGTATTTTAAGACTTATGGCAAGAAAAAGAAGGATGGCAAATTTCTTTTTCTTGTAATATCTTTTTTGTTATATTAGACATATAAATTTTATTTGCACTTTCTTAAGATATTTTTTATGCAGAATTTAAATATCAATTGGATTTTTACTTGCACTTTCTATTTATTAGTTTCAACCCCTAAATTAAATTTTTCTTATGGAACGACAAGTCGGCTTTGAAATAATTGATCGTGTTTTTTTATCCTCTTTACAATGATATAGCACATGTACTATCTGTTTTTAAAAACAACAAAGAAAATTTAAAAAAATGTATTTTATTAAAGACTCTAACAATAAGCAGGCTGTGAAACATAAAAACACAATCGAATTTAATGTATACTTAAAAATTATTGGTTCCAGAATATTTTTGTGTCAAACATGGCTTTATTTACTAATACTGAAAAGTTTGATATGTTGAGTTGTTACATCTTGTCTCATAAAAACAGTTTAGAAGCTGAACGGATGTACTTGAGGCTGTATCCTGAAAGAAGGCAGCCCAGTGCTCGTACGTACAGAAATTTGGTAATTAATTTAAAAGAATATGGTTCATTTCCAAAACCTACTAGAAATCCGAAATTACGGAATGAAGATGCAGAACTAAATGTATTACAATCAGTTATTGAAAATCCTTCAAAATCTGTTAGAGAAATTGAACATAACACTGGTATTTCGAAAACTGCATCACAAAGAATTTTAAAACGTCACAGGTATCATCCGTATAAGCACACCATTCTGCAGGGACTTAGAGATGGAGATCAGGGGAGAAGATTACAATTTTGCCAATGGTATGTTAATCAATGTGAGAATAACGATAATTTTCCAGCTACGATTTTGTGGTCTGACGAAAGCAGATTTACAAATAATGGCCTTTTCAATCGACACAATGTTCACTTTTGCGACCGTGAAAATCCTCACGTTGTTAAGGAAAGTCGGCATCAAGTGAGATTTGGTTTTAACGTCAGGTGTGGCATTTTAGGCGTTAAACTTATTGGGCCCATATTTTTTAACGAAACATCAAATAGTGAAAGGTATTTGAATTTACTACAACCTGATTTAGAAAATAAACTTGATGATTTACCACTGATTGAGAATATTAATATCTGCTTCCAACAAGATGGCGGCCCACCCCACAATTCAAACATCATCAGCGAATATCTTAGTAATCGGTTTCCAAATTCATGGATTGGTAATCGAGGGCCGATTTTATGACCACCCAGATCTCCAGACTTAACTCCATTGGACTTTTTCCTTTGGGGCTACGTAAAAATCGAGTATACGTGCAAACATTTGAGAATGCCGAAGATCTTCGTGAACCTGTTCTTGCAGCATTTGGTAGCATTAAACGCCAAAAACTACGCAGAGCAATTACGTCGATACTACGCAGGGCACAATTATGTTTAGAACGGAATGGTCAATTGTTTGAACATCTTTTATAATTGGATAATTATCTCCAATACTATTACCTGCTTAATTCTCTATTATTTGTCGTTTTCTCATGTTTCACGGCCTATTTATTGTTAGTCTTTAATAAAATACATTTTTTTTAAATTTTCTTTGTTGTTTTCAAAAATAGATAGTACATGTGCTATATCATTGTAAAGAGGATAAAAAAACACGATCAATTATTTCAAAGCCGACTTGTCGTTCCATAAGAGAAATTTAATTTAGGGGTTGAAACTAAAAAATAGAAAATGCAAAAAAAAATCCAAATTAATATTTAATTTCTGCATAAAAAATATCTTAAGAAAGTGCAAATAAAATTTATATGTCTAATATAACAAAAAAGATATTACAAGAAAAAGAAATTTGACATTTTTCTTTTTCTTGCCATAAGTCTTAAAATACACGGAAATTTGGAAATTGGAGAGTGTCCTATAATTTCACTAATCCTTAGGAGTAATTCATCTAATTTAACAAAATCTGTATCTTTTATAAAAAGCGAGATCCCCATGCTGGAAATGTTATCTGGGACACGTTGTACATATATTCATATACTTTTATTCTAAATTTAAATAATAACACGTTAAATATTGTCAATAGCGTAATAGGTGTTACGTTTCGTGAAAGGGACGTCACCAATAAAATATGGTACGAAATATACTAGCGGTTTCAGAATATTATTACAGTATAACATGTGTGTAGCTTATGATACGTCTCTCAAAAGGGCTTCTATTACATTAAAGTTTAACCATGTAACGTATAATAATTAAAGTATCACACGTATAAAATCTTGTAAAATATACATTTACTTCTAACTCAATTTAAATTTCTATTTAGGTTAATACTAAGGAGCAGTACTTCAGGAGTGTGAACTATTTTTCTTTCAATAAAAAGATTCACAGTCACGTTTCTTACTATGTCTATAAGATTCATATTTTAACCTGTATCTTATCTGTGTTTACATGCAGTAGCGAACTTGACAAAGATGCAAATATCTTTATAAGCCGTTGTAGCTGTATCAAATTTAATACAGTCTTTATGTAGGATTTTGCAAGAGCTGGGGATTAGACGCCGACGAGAGGTGTAATTAATGTTTCATAATCGAATCCACTGTCTGCTGCATAAGTTCATTATACCTAATTTATGAGGACTTGAAAATATGGTCTTGTTTCCTTACTAAGGATAAAGATACCTTGGGGTGGGTAAAATTATACTTTGTAAAGCATTTGAAATAATCTCTATTTACGTATAAATAGAGACCAATAACTTCACAATTTTGCCTTCATAACTTTATCTTATGAAAAGGGTCATTAACCTAAGCAAATATTTCGTGTAGAAAAACGGTACTGCATTACATGACTAATCTTGAAACTGAAAACATAATTATTTATATCTCATCAGTTGGCATTCATTTATGTCTTTGTATATACTTTGTTACTTTTTAGATCCTTACATTTTTGAGAACGTTCTCCGGTTATTTTTTTCAACCAATCAGAAAGTCCAATTAAGTTACGTTACCTCAGCCAATAGCAATTACAAATTGTACACAGTTACCAGGTATTTATAAACGAATATACCGTTGACGACGTGGTTTAATCGGTTTTTCGGTGAGTCCAACAAAACAAAAATAATGGATAATAATTTATATTTCAAATATTACTTACAATAATTGTACGTTCAATATTAATACAAAATAAATGATAAGTATAATAATTTATTACTATCGGTCTATTCATTATATAATCGTAACGAATACCACTCGAGCAATCGAAAATAATGATTATTTTTCAATCCTAACTTGTCATAATCCTTAAAATACCACTCGAGCTAGGCTCTCAGGATTTTTAGCAGATATTGTGTTGTTACTCGCAAAATAGTCTATTATTTTCGATGTTCATGTGATATTAAAACTGATAATACATTATTATACCTAGAGTAACTCTATCAATACATACAAACTTATCGATAATTATTCTAAAATGAGTCGTTTAGGAGGTTTGTCGTTAAATGCAGTAGACGAAAGTATACAAAATAGTGAGCCTCAAAATATTGTGAAAACAAAAAAGTACGTGTGGAAACAGCTGCTTACGTTTTGTAATGAAAGACACTATGCACTATATGAATCAATTTCCACTGAAATGATAGCAACTATTTCGAAAGATTTGGGCTTCTAATATCCAAAAATAAAATGTAGAAATTATAAAGAAAATGTGGTTAAAACGATGTGGAAAGTTACAGCAAAGTAGATTCAAGCAAAATATATGAAGGAGTCTAATAAAGCTATTGACCCATTTTCAAGCCCAATATTTTTAGCGGTACGAAACGCGAGATATTCAAAGAGAAAGAAACTTCAAACGTTACCGGATAAGAGAAAGGTTAATAACATCATTGTTTAAATATAATGAGCATAAACCAATGATAGAAGCTTGGGACGAAAATACACTGGAAGGGTTACAATTAAAGTTTTTTAATTGCCTCTGTAGAACTTGCTTGGAGAAGGAATGAAGAAGCGTTTGCTTCACTATTTTCAAAATGAAACTGAAAGAGATGGTTCTCCAACTGGTAGAATCCAATATAGTCCTATTTTCACAAAAAACTACACAGGGCGAAGCAAAACTGTGTGCAAATAGCAATTAGCTTGTACCCAACCATATTGAAGTAAGTCGTTGTCCAGCAAGACTTCTACATGAATTAATGTTGAAAAGGAGCGAAAACATCAATATTGAAACAGATCCAAACTGGAAAAAACAAAAAACCCTAGGGTGGTACAAGAATATGCCTAATGAAGTGCTCAAAATTAGTATATGGACCAAAAGTTTGCAGAATTGGCAAGTCTAAACGTAGCACACTGAACGTTTTAAAATCATTCTTAACGAGCCACTGCCGGTTCACAATTAGCAAAAGCAAGTATATTGGAGCAACAACTGATTAAAATAATATGGAAATAGTAATTCAATCAAACCGTATTTAAAATTAGATTAAGAGCATCACGAAAATATAATAAATAAGATGAGAACCTCCCTAAAAAGCACTACGACTGCAGGAAGAAGTAGTAATGTAGACATTTCCAGCGCTTTAATAAGCAGTAGCCGCATTGACGTTTCTAGCGCAGAAAATAAGGCAAATAAAAAAAAAACGTAGTTTATAATAATTGTAATTATACTTAACACTTTAGGTTGCTGCATACACTAATGTATACAGATACTTCTACAGGCTTTAATAGGAATTGTGAGGAAATCTCAACCATACAATCACTATGTACACATTTGAGGACGTCTGTTCTCCCTTATGGTTACTTGCAGAGCCATCTAAACGACAATAGAAAAGCTAAAATTATCTATTTCGTCAGTGGTACGTGTGCGAAATAGAAGACGCATGCAGCGCTGTTTTTGTGAATGTTTCTCACATAGACAGTGAATAGCTTCTAGTGCCGATTTCTTTATAAACTAAGAAAAGTGTATAGTTTTTGTTATTTATTGTCCCTCTCATCAGTAGTACTTATTTTTTGCGTATTTTGGTTTTGCTTTAGTGTACACATTTGCACACCGCAAGTATGTAAGTTGAATTTTTGTTAATTTTTGTAAATAATAAAAATTTAGGTGAATCCGGTTCGTCGTCTCGTCACAGACGAAGAACTCACTTTACAGAACAAGTACTACTAAGTATTACAGAAAACTGTCAGATATCTCCTATATGTCTGATGAAGGTAACGCTGGCGAACATGTACGAAGAATATTGTTAAATGTATGTTTACATAATAATAAATGATATGAGATGTCATAACCAAAACCAAACCACACAATGAAGATCAGAATTCCAAGAATTGTGTATACAACCCACCATGCAAATGTGGCTGAACATACATAGGAGAGAGCAGCAGACCACTCAAAGTGAGAACACAGGAACATAAGATCAACGTTCGAAAGGGCGAAACAGAAAAATCAAGAACCGCTTAACACGTCTGGAACGAAGACCACCGCATCAAATGGGATAACATACAGATAGTAGCAAAGGACGAGAATACAACTCGCTGGAAACTCAAAGAAGGCACATATATCGCACTATCAGGAAATCCAATAAGCCAAGCTAGTGTGGAAATGAAACCCATATGGATTCCAATAATGCACGAAATTTATCTATTGACATCAGTGCTGGATATGTAGTAGTATCTGTAATGATGGTCGTTGTAACAATGAAATGAAATGAATATAGTAATAGGCTTATAACCAGAGATCCTACTTTATTACTTTCGCTTTACGTAATTCGTCAAGTATATATAAATTATTTCGTTGTGATTGATAGTATTTCAGGTCGACATTGATCCCAATAACACCCGTAACCAATCCACTAATTTATTCGGATCATTCCAAGGTACAAACTCAATCGCTTTGTTATAATATCGTAATAGTTGCATTCCACCCCCTTTTTTGGAGACAGAAATTGTGCGAGATCTTGTACCAGGAGGTGCATAGTTGATGTAGCGGATCGTTTTCTAGGTTGAAGTAATGGTTTAATGATCTCAATGTATTTCCTACTATTAGTGCCTTGGATTTGGTCATCTGCGTTATAATTACGTCGAGCAGCATTTGTGCGGTGCAAAATGTCATTGTATTGCTGCAGATCACTCTTTTTGTATCCTGTAGGAGTTTTTTTAGATAGTAGCTCATATAATCCCGCAGTTCCATCATAGTCTAATGTTGGTTCGTCAGGAAGAGCGATACGAAAGTTCTCTTCAACAAAGTCTAGTTCAGCATCACCAATAAAAATTTTCTCTTTTTCGGGGAGAAAGTGTACCCCGTATGTTAAATCATATTCGTCTTCGGGATCTCTAAATATACCTTCCACATAATATTTCGCTAATCCTTCATACTGACTAAGGTACTCTTCAAAGGCCGGTTGAATCCAGTAGCTAACAGTTCTGATTTCAATTGTTGTAAAGTAGGAATTTCCCACTCGTCATCATGTGTGGTATCATCAATCACAGTTTCCTCTAAAACTTGTGAAATGGCGTCAAGAACAAGAATACGTGTTGCCTTCCGAGTTCCAGATGTTTTAGGCGTATGATGTAAAAAAACATGCTCAGTTTTTCCATATTCGGATGTAAATGGTTCAGCTTTGACGAGAGAACCATCTTGCTTAGTAATCAATTACTTCAATGTTTGTGTTATACGTTTAAAGTGCGCCATTGCACACTCTGTAAGTGCAGTATCTTCCTTTAAACTAGAATATTTTTGTTGCAAACTCTTGCGAGCGCGCAAAATGTCTTGTACTAAGCACTCCTCCATAACTACTGCATTTTTACATATCTAGTGTAGTATTTATAATGCAATGTAACAGTCAAATCCCTTACAGAAACGATATATATTAACATCACTCTCTTTATCAATCACAAGAAATCCAAATTTGTCACGCCAGCAATAGAAACACAAGTCCTTATATCTATCAAATGTTATATTTACATTAACGTGATCATCATACACATGCTTAAGATTGGTACTATCTTGTTGAAACAGAACTAGTAGATTCGCATTATCACGTATAAGCTGTTTTGAGATTGAAGAATACGTTTAGCACCGATAGAAACAATCATTGTTTTGGTGTCTTCCAAAACAGAAATGATCCCTTATTTCATACTGCTTATGGCATGCTACATCATCAAAAACCATTATTGAATTTTTGCGTGAATCACTAGGGGATATAACGTCACTGTCATCACTGTATTCGAAATACCCGATATTTTTTAAAGGTGCAAGTAAATTTCGTAGGTACTGGTTTCAAAACGTAGACCATTTGAATGTTCTAATAAGGTAATCATAACATTTGTTTTTCCGCAACCTGATGGACCGACGACTATACCTCGTTTAAAACCTACTTTTAGTTCTCCGTGTAATAGCTATAAAAAAGGTTCTGGATTAATTAACACCTTAATAAATAAATTACCCGTGGAGTTACATATACCTGGGTACAGGATATTGCGGTCCGGGTACCCGTTTACGAGAACAATTAGCTCGCGGTGACAGAGGTATTAACGAACTGGGCGAAGCGTGTAAAGAACACTATATTGCATACTCGCAGTCAAACGATTTAAGGCATCGCCACATAGCTGATAAGGGTTTGCATCAAAAAGCTTGAAATAGATTTCGTTCCTCAAACGCTACCTTTGGAGAAAGAGCAGCTGCATTAACCATAGCCGGTATAATCAAAGGAAAAAGAACAATGGGAATTGGAAGCAAAATCACGACGTAGGAAGCGTTCTCACAGTAACAGAACAATTTCATTCAACAAAGCAGTGCTTCTAGCGCGACGTCGTGTTGGTGGTAAACCTCGGTCATCGTTACAATCTACGGTACAACAAGCCTTAAACGTTTTAAAACATAAAAAAATCTTGACACCCAAGAGAAAAATATTACCAATACCAAAACGTGGGGGATTCATACCTCTTATTCCCCTATTTGCAGCATTAGGAGCTTTAGGTTCTTGGAGCGCTGCATTGCAAAAACGTCACGGCAAACTGCTTCAAAAACGTTAGAAGAAACCGAACGACACAATCAAGCAATTGAAGCAGCTACCTTAGGAAAAGGCTTATATATAAAACCATATAAGCGAGTTTTAGGCCTATAACTACAACCGTATTAAAAACTACAAGCTACCAGTCACGCCTTAGCAAGTTGAGCTGATGCTACATCAAACGTAATGGGCATATTACATATTTTGATAGCATAGGACATATTAAACCACCATCAGAATTAATTCACCATTTTAAAAGTGATGGTAGCAGAAACACGATTGACTATAATTATACCAAGGTTCAAAAGTTCAATACATACTATAGCGGTCACTTAGTCATACGATTTTTATATGACGGTTCGCTTTGATTCCCAGCAGTCGCTGATTGATCGTAATGTCGTACACATTTACATTTACCGATGCAAGCAGTATTTTGCAAGCCAACTTTAACCCACCGATTTATCTTGATAATGAGTCGGACTGTGTAATGGGGTTAACTACTTTTGAATCTTTCAATACTGTACAAAACGTTACTTCCAAGAATAACCAACTGATATTTGAAGGAACTAGAATTACAATACCGCCAGGATCATACGAAATTGCGGATGTGAATAAACATATAAATGATACAGTGAAGGGTTCGAATAAATTTTTTAATTTACGGGCGAACAATAACACTATGAAAGCAACACATGATATTAACTTTAATGTAGAAAATTCTATAGGACCTATGCTGGGATTTAACAAAAAAGTTTACAAAGGTCATGAATTACATACCTCTGAAAATCCTATTAATATTATTAAGATTAATTCGTTAATTATCGAATGGAATATAACAAGTGGAAGTTTTAAAAATGGGGAGACGTCACATATTATTCATCAACTTTTTCCCAGTGTATCAGCCCATCAGCGGGATACAAAATAATTGAATCCCCTCTACATGTCATCCATTTACCTATAAATACATCCACCATTTCAACCATAACACTTAAAATAGTAGACCACCTCATAACGATAGGATTGCATTTGAAGAAAAGATGGTGACGCGGTATAAAACATGTGCGTGTAACCAGAACAAGGTGAACTATAAAAGATCAAAGTGTGGAAATGCGAGAGTCAGTAAGCGGTCAAACCTCAAAGCATTGACAGCGCAGAATAGAACATACTTACAAAGTCTTGGTTTCAAAGTAATACAATACAATGAGTATGTTAAACGTAAACGAAAAAGGTGTTGTTGATAATGCCATAGTAAATTCCGAACTCCACTCCCATCAACGATATAAAACGAGATTTGGAAACAATGATGAAATCAGAATACCCATTCAGGAAGACATGTGCACTTTACCATCAGAAAGTTATGTCTACGTAGAGGGCAGATTGCTGAGGGAGGATGGTGACGACTCTAATACTGGGCGGTTTGTATATAATGGCATTGCATTTTTATTCAGTGAAATTAGATACGAAATGTATGGAACAGTGGTAGATTCCGTGACGAAAGTTGGATTAACGTCTACAATGAAAGGATTGGTATCATTGACACCTCACGACCTCGCTCGTCATAAAAACTCAGGTTGGTTTCCTGCCTCAAATAACATACTAACAAATGCGTTAGGGTATTTTAACGTTTGTGTCCCTTTGTGATTGCTACTAGGCTTTGCGGAAGACTTCAATAAAATCATTTTGTACATCAGACAAGAATTGGTTTTAATTCGCAGTAACATTGATATCGATACGGTAATTTCAACTGTTGCAGATGAAGCACTAAAAGTTAACATAGATGAAATTATTGGAAAGTTCACGCACTCATTCCAGCATTAGCGGAGGAATTGGCGTTAACGAAGTACATTGATAAAATGTAATACTCCAGTAGCATTTAGAAGTTGGAACAATATATATATAATATATATATATGATATATATATATATAATATATATACAGACAACAACTAAACATAATATTATCGGATTTCAAACGGGGCGAGAAAATAATGTTTCTCAAGATGAGCAGATTCGATAAATGCACTACAAGAATATTAGGTATTCCTTAACACGGTGTTATCCGTATGACAATTTAAACGTAACTACGATAAAATTGCTTTGCTACATTGTATGAAATGTTGAAATTCCAAATGTCACTATTATCAAAGAGATGGTCAACCATTACTCACACACTAGATCAACTTTACGACAGTCGCACCATTGATAGTGGTAGACTGTTAATCAAAAGAGACATTACACTCTAAAGCAGTACTTGCACATACGACAGCATACTGTGTTATACCACACGATCCCTAGTTACATAACCGTTAACCAAAGCAGTAAACAGCTGTAATACGATGCCGTCATAGTCACGTACAAGGCTTTAAACTTTCAAAAGTTTTTATACGAAAGAACTCGCAATTTTAATGGAACACAAGTGCCCACATACATGTTTAAATCACACAGTACCATGGCATACGTTAGATGCGGAGATCGCGTCAAGCACTTGGTTAATTCATAATCAACAGTATAAAATGGGACAAAGGGACACACCACAGCAATTTACACAGAATTCTCACAGTCGCTTGATTCAACCTAACAGATACTGTCTACGTCAAGGGTAGAAAAGCGTACATGCAGAAAATTAGTAACACCCTTAGAAAGGAACATCCTACTTTCCGCTTGCAACCAGTTTGTATTATCATGTAAATCATTAGTACTGCGTCTGTCTAATGTATACACATTGTACGATATTAATGCATTAAAGCTTGTACACTTCTTTAAGATAAAATGTAAATGAATATCGTTTATTTCATTTATATTCCACAAAGAGATACACACAAATGAGATCAATTACTACCTAAAACTAACAAATCACCCAAACATTAGCACTAACTGATTATACAATTCATCAGTTGCCTAGCAACAGTAGACACTACAACAGGACGAGATTCCAATCGGAATTGCACAATGACACAGCCCAGATGCGTTCACAGTGCCACAAATCGATACTTTGTCATCGGGACAAAAGGCTTTTAACATCAGATACATGAAGTTGATCTAAACGAAATTTACACATACTGTTTTACAGAACAGCCTCAGCAACAGATTTGACACCACGAGCACTGACATAACGATTCTAACACGCCACGATTGACACAAGCTAGACAATACAGATTGATCCCCATAAAAAATGAGACACTTTACCTCAACTATCTTTCATTACGACGACGGAGATTCGTGTATACCATGCGACAGTTTGATATGGATGCATATTCAGTAACATTATCGATATGGACATACATCACAGTTGTTACCAGACACATAAAGAATCTGTTGAACACACGTTATATACCTAATGATGCACAAGAATCGTAACAAATCGTAGATTTAATTTTGGCAACAGATCTACCGGCACAAGACACAAAAAACAGAACACAACAAGAAATAGAACCAGACAGAACACACGAACAACGAGAAACACAAAAGAACAAGAAAAAGAACACGCACCACAGCAACAGGAACGACACAAGAACACAAAGACAACACAACAACGAAGACAAAAAAAACAAAAAAGAAACAGAAAAAGAGAACACAAGACAACACAACGCACACAAGAACAACAGAGAAACACAAAGAAACAGAACCACAGAACAGACAAACAAAAAGCACACAGAACAAACAAACCAACAAAAGCAACACAAAACACAGACACAAAGAACCACAAGGACACACACACAGAAGACAAGAACCCACACCAGACAACCAGACCAAAACAACAAACACCAGCACACACAGAACCAAAGACAACAAGACACACAAAGAACACCACACACACAGAGCCACAGAACAACAAACAACAAAGAACACCACACACACAGACACAGACAACCGACAGACGCACGACAAAAAGAAGCAACACAAAACACCAAGAAAAAGACACAAAAAGAAACCACAACAACACAAAAAAAACCGAAAAAAACAACAAAAGAAAACAAAAACAAAACACAAAAAACACACAAACAAAAAAAACAAACAGACAACCAAAAAAAAATTACAATAAATTTACTAGACTCTTACTTTATTAATCACAATAATATTTAAAAATAATTTTTTTTAAACCAAGAAAAAAAAACCAATAGTAAATTTACCAAGTCATCGATTCACCCCCATCAACTTCGGCAAGTTTTTAAAATATTTTTTTCCATTCCCTTTAATTTTACTTTTTACTATTAATTTCCAAAATATCTTTTGCTCATTTTGTATTCAAATGACTAAATCCACATATACGTTTGCATAAGAACGTTTGACAACACATGAATAATTTACAGTAAATTGAAAAAATTTTAAATTGCGGTTTACTACGTGAGACCCAAGCGACATCCTTATTTTCCCAATGTGTAAAACTTATACTTTTTTCGACATTCACAGAATCCAGCCTTGATTCAACCACAGATACTGTCTACGTCAAGGGTAGAGAAACGATACACACAAAATTGTTACACACCGTTATGAACAAGGAACATCCTACTCTTCCTGCTTTGCAACCAGTTTGTTATTATCATTGTAAATCATTATGTCACTGCGCTCTGTCTAATGTATACCATCTGTACGATAATTAGTAAGCATTAAAGCTTGTACACTTCTTTAAATAAAAATTGAAAATATATTTCTTGTTTATTTCATTTATAATCACACAATAGAGTACCGACCAAATGGAGATATATATAAACTCCTAAAACTAACAAGCATCAGTACCCAAACTATTAGCTACTAACTGGATTATACAAATTCATTTGCCTAGCAACCTCTAGTAGACCACTCAAAGGATCGACGTTCTCCAATTCCGGAATTTGCCAATGCCCACGCCAATGTCGTTCACGTGCCACGAAATCGATACCGTTTGTCATCCTGGGACCGAAAGGCGATTTTGTTTAACATCTCAGTGTATATATCATGCAAAGTTGATCTACAACACGAACATTTTACACATTACTGTTTTATCAGACGCCTCCGCAACAGATTTGTAGTCTACCCGTCAGCACTTTTGAATAACGATTTTCTTAACACCTTTCGCTTTCTTAACCACTTGATCTCACAAGCTTTAGACAATAAGATTTTGATCCTGCTCCATAAAAATATTGAAACTTTCCTGCATACTCATCTTTCATCTTCAGACGAGATGATTCGTTGTATACCATGCGACAGTTTTGATAGTTGGATGTCATATTCATCAACATTATTCCGCATATGGCATACATCATCAGTTGTTATCTCACAATTAAAGAATCGTGTTGATAGAGCAACGTTACATTATTACCGTAATGACTGCGCAAGATATCGTAAAAAATCGATACATTATAATTTTGGAAAGATCTAAAATACTAAATCCACATATACGGGTTTGTCATAAGTAACGACCTGTTTGGACAATTCCAGCAAATAATTTATCAGTAAATTGAATAAAATTCTTAAATTGCGGTTTTGCAACGTACCGTGCTAGACCCAAGCGACCCGTTATTTTCCCAATGGTTAATAACTTTATTACTCTTCTTTTGTCGACATTCTCCATTGTTTTACCAAATACACATTGTTCATGCATTTAAAGAAATCCTTTTCGAATTTGTTCTTGGCTTGATTTCAAGAGTTGTATTAAGGTCTACTATGGTACTAGCCAAGGACTTTGACGAAACCGTAAAACTATGAATATGAGTAACAATTAACCCATGCTGTAACATTGTTTTAAATATCGGTAATGTATAACATAGTTGGTCTTATCACAAAATTAGGAATTAATTTTTCCCCTTGAATGTGGTGCGCAGATCATTTCAGGACAAAAGGATAATCACTGTCATCATGCAGGTGGTCGAAAGCACAACCCAATATCAGCATCATCATTAATCTTCAGTACATCAAAGTTTTGAATTTCTCTTCAGTTAACCACATAAACCCATTATGAGGTAGGTATTGCCGCATACTCCATCCGGATAAATTCGTGGCATCCAAATACTGTTAAAGACTTTTGGACGATTAGGATCATAATTTGGGCAAACTCGTTGTTAGCATACTTCTTCGCTTAACACAATACTCACTCCACACGAATACCTTTCTTAAAAAAGTGGTACATATCCACATCAGTCAATAATTCTAACTCTAGTACATTTCAACATGGCATCCCACGCCAATCCAGGTATTGTAACATACTACGCTGGTTCTAACCCATACATGTCTATACATAGCCGCCTAAAGTTTTCGAACACGCCAGCCAACAGCAGCACGTCTGATTTTAAATATATGTACAGCATAATCACAGTGTATTACACCAGTAGGACGCGACAGTATTCTTCATCGGGTATATTTTCATCACGTATTTTATCGTAGAATTTGTCATAGGAAGGTACTGCGACATCGTCTAATTTATTAAAATTGTCCACGTACGCTAGGGAAATTACCTTTCTTTCTACTAGTTAAGTCATTATCATCACAAAATATTTCTTACCTCTCTACATTGATCATCTGATAAATAATGAGATAGAGTATCTAAGGATGCCGCCATGAATCGACAACTATCGACGATCACAAATTTATGTACTTCTTTTCCTATAGCTGCGACCATTAATGAATTCGTCTCATAAATATGCTTACCGAACGTTATATATTTCTCACTATTAACAGGGAGTACGGTAATTTATTCAGTTTCACTTGCTAACTGTTTGATGAACAGGTGGACATCATAACAACTGAGATTATGGAAAAAAACTGGGATAAATGTAGGTAATTGATAGTTTAAATTGCAATTTGAGTGTTCCGCACCATGATATTTACCAGTGACATGGCAGTAATCTCGTACTTTGGAATTTGTAAGATCATCCGTAAAAATCTTGTCGCATATATAATAATTACGACTTTGTTCATGTATCACCAGTTTGTTCATCACTTAGTGGTAACATTGGAACAACAGTTTTCAAATGCTCATTATATATCCGTTTCACATCACTCTCGGCGCATTATTAACCCCTATAAAGTTCTAAATTTGGACCAAGCATCGTTTACACCGCACTTAATATAATAACTGAAGAGTATGGTTCATGTTTACACGTTTTTATCGTGAACGGTTGTTCGGGAATCGGTTCAGCCGTATTTACCGGTACTAATAGCGCTTCAAAATCTGCATATATTACGAACAGTGGAAACATCTGTTTTGATAGTTTCGAAACGAAGTAATTTTCCGCATAGAATTCCCGGTCTTTCTTTGCAGCACGCCAGGTAATTTAGTGTATACGAAATTACAGTCATGAGACACGTGTCGAGTTAATTGCTCCTGCGTTATAAAGTAATGAATACATGAATCACTAAGTATTTTACCCCATTACGTCGACTTATTTGGTTGCTAAGTAAACGAGAAAAATTTGTTATCCATACATAATGCTGATTATCCGTTTGGTTACTGACTAATAGCAACAAATTAACATCAATAGGTGTTTTAGCTCTTGTATAGTAGAGAGTACCCACTACCCCAGGAATACGATGACCATCACGATACGTATGCTCCAGTCCATAAACATTGATGGAGATATTATTGTTGGACTCAAACGTTGAGATTTTAGTTAGCTTAACAATAAAATTCTACACCGTTCCGGTTGAATAACGTCCTGAAATCAGGGTAAGAAGTCGTCCGTTGTGGTAACTGTGGTAATTATCAATATTCTTCACATTCACTATCGCATGTTTATGCGAAATTTTAGGCGGGACATTCATATAGGCTGAACCCGTAGTGGGAGAAAATTTCAACACGTTTACCTCTAAATATACAAAATTCACCAGCGACCACCCTACGAAACAACATATATTAATAATGTACTACCCTACTATCATAACTCTCAATTACCAGAATCTTTATGCTGAAATTCTGATTCTAAGCATCCAAGATTTCCACTACTTGAAAATACCTCCAACACCATATCGACACTCAATATATATATTTCGTGAAAGGACTTTAATTCGGTACTTTATCTACTGTTCAGAAAGTACAACCCAAACAACTCAACATTACATTTCAACGAGAAGTGCTTCTGCAACTGAATTTGTATAGGTTTCAAAACATTCACCCATAAACGTCTACACACCCGTATGGGTATTACAGGGTGATAGTCTATACGAAACAATGCGTTGTTTAAAAGCATTGCGAATCACTTCAACCGCAGTATCAATGAGTAGACACACATTTGATATGTGCCTATTGCTTCTAAGGTGTCCTTGGTAAGCATATTGAGGAACATCAATCGAACAATCAGTGCAGTGTACAATTTCAACACTTGCTACTTTTATTATGTACTTTTTCGCTGGTTTGGTCTGACTTCTGCAAAGGAATCGTCAGCATACCTGTGTTGCACATTATTATTTAAGCTGTTTAACTCTGATGGTCCAGGTTGTGCAAGACGTTCAGCAATATGGCTATGTTTCGCTCAGTTCGCATCGGAAGTACTTGGTTGCACCACATTCCTAAATGGGTACGATTTTCGGTACAGCCTGTGGCATCTCTGAAGGTGGGGTTGGAATACTTATCAACACGCAGTTTTTGATGTCGCAGTAGAGAGTCTTTTCTTGAAAATTTCTTCAGACATTCACATTGAAACATTTATTGCGATCTGTAACAGAGAAATGTATAAACAATGTATAAGGAACGGTAGAGTCACGTGTTTTGTTGTAATTCCTTTTTAAAGTTTATTCATTTATTAGTTTGCAGCATTACTATCATGTATTACAATTGTTAGAAAGAAGTTATATCCAGCGATACAAACGAGGACACAACGTAACATATCGCCAGGAATAGGATCAATGTATGATGGATATATCAGGTTGAGGGAAGAGTAGTGTACGGGTAAGGAAACAGTAGTAATGATAGTCTGGATAGTGTTGATGAACACACATTTCTACCAGCATTGTATCTGACCCTGCCAAGTGCTTTGGGATGGAAGCAAGGTATTACCCCAACCGGTTTTCCAGAAACTCCCAGCACATGAGGGACTCAATACACTCTGGGAGAAGATACTCATTTTCCACACATCCCTAACCGGTGATTGCGCAGGTAAGTATTGTATGGGTGCTGCAGGACTCCAGATACTGATAAGTCATTTAGCCACCATTCATTATCTTTAAAATCAGCAGCACACACGGACTGAGGATACTCTCTGATGAATCACCATTCGCTCCACTTGTATCGAAGAGATCATAGGACTCACCTTCAGCGAACTCTGAAATACAAGTAGGGCTCAGGATACTATCACAAATGGGTCCTCTGACCTCTCCTCCTACCGTAGAACTACTGTACGACCACTCTACGTTGAAGCAGGGCTCAGCAAACCTTCAAATGGATTCCATACTATTCTGCCTTCTGCATATGTTGCAGATGTGGACGATTGCTCATCTACAACGCATGCAGGTGTCAGAGTAATCGGAGATTCCTCTTTCCCCCCACAGAGCTTGACGGTGAACGCTCTTTCGCAAGTGGAGACCATTCATTCCCAAACTCTGCAATGCAGTCAGAACTTAAGACATGATGCAGTACTATCTGATCTTCACCCACAGGTGACTGTATACTCTCATACAGCTCACGTACAGGTTGTAGGGTGAGCAGTATTTCGTCCACGTCTGCCTACGTGCGTGATAGTACCACATCCAAACCGTCTTCTGGAGGTGGTGTATCAAAAAACCGCAACGCTACTTCAGTCATCCTGGTCGAAATACTGCTCGCTCTCCACTCAGTTACCGGCAGCACCTCTTTCCTGGAGCAGTTCCATCATATCCGGTGCGTGATTCGAATGAGGTTGTTCTACCAGCAACCTCCTCAGGATGGAGGTCAACCGGTAGTATCACAATGGCTATGATGTTAACTCGTCCACCACCTCTACGGACGATCATAAGCCACGCATGCTCGTGACCTACCTAAAAGCAAAGATATTTAAATTACTCATCTGTAGCAGTAATACATGAAAGTGCTTTCTTACCTCTGTTTACGCTTGACGTAATATTCTCCATTACGGTGACGGCTACACTTGGGTTTAAAAGTGATTACTATTATTAATATAAAAAGGATAAAATCCAACAAAAATAACGTTTGCACATTTTACAAATCCGTAAAGATTCTATTGAAAAATAATTCAATAATAAAATAAGCACTTACCATTACCAGAAGACATGATGTATCACCACTTTATATCACTTGTAACTTTCCACTTGCCGTATAACGATTTAATGACTCTCTAGTGGAACAACCTACTCTTATATACAACATTTTAGGTACAAGGAAAATTGAATGAAAAGGTGGAGATAGTCAAGGTCGCCTGCATAAATACGAAGGATACCCCAACAGACCTTGAAAAATGTCTGACAATAATGCATGAAAAACATTGTTTTTAGTGGGAGATATAGCTATATTTAGCGAAACGAAAACAGTACAACTGATTTTATAGTTGACACATCTAACATACAATGATTTCAAGAGCAAGTTCCCATCATCTTCTCATTTGAAGCTGACGGATACCTGGACAACGAAATTGATTACAAACATGGATCATTCCCGGTTTCGGTCGGAGGACCTGATGGTACCAATGTCTATAAATGCACGAAAAACGTCGTTTTTAGTGAAACACGTATATTTACGAAACGAAACAGTACAAGTTATTCGACAATCATTCTGTTATTGACACATCGACACATACAATGACTTCAAGAGCAAGTTCCCATCATCTTCCCAGGTAAAACCACAAAATTTTATGTATTTAATTTTTCATGGTTGGTACATTTTAACGTTTTATTTATTTTTACAGGCTTCTGTTACCCTCGTTCTCCATCGCCTGAGGAACCCTGTATCTATTCAACTTTATCCGCTAGCGTCCTCAACTCATCTCCCGATGTCCACCAACTTAACCCTGAGGTTTCCTATCCAATTCACGTTGACCTCCTTCAGCGCCCACACCTCAGGATTCCTCCTCTTCCACTGAGGTTCTGTATATCCCCCCTCTGCTTCCTCCCTATTATCGTGGACTCCCAATTTAGCGACGAATCTGACAACCGTAGTCCTGGACTCATACAAGATTACATTCCTGATGCGGATACAGTATTACTTGACATGACCAATACGAAATCATTACTGTCAGTGACGAGGACAACCTAGACGAACATAACGATGATAGTAATGACTTCGTCAGCATATCATCCAGTGTTGAGAAGTATGTTCTTCCTGTGCTGGGAACGATTACCTCAACACTGGTGACTACGACTCCGCATAGACATGGACCCTGCCTACAGCTACGATTCTGACGACTATGACAATGACGCATTACGACAACAGCGATTACTTCGCGATTGACATACTGACTTATAACGAAATCATCGTTAAAGAGATAGTGATGAGGAGAACTTTATGAACACTTTCACTAACAACATGCAATAACTGGAACGTAGCGCTCACGAACTGTCAGACGTAGTACAAAACTAAGTGCACAGGAACAGTCACATTGCAGCATACAGGATGAAAACGATGACAATGGAAGTGCTCCAGACGTCGCTCCGCAGGTCCAGAGTTACGGAAATAACGAAAACGCTGACGACGTGCAAGATAATGTCGACGAAGACTTGACGATGACTGGTTTTGGATTACACGTATCCCTATGACCATTGGTTGCATTATGCTTCCACCCTATACAACGTTATGTGCGGTGGCGTCGGAGACTCAACGCAATTTTGCGTTTCTAATTATTGACGGGTGGTACGGGCTATTCTACGCACATCGTACCACATGGGACCGTCTCACGCTTACAACATGTATTGTCTAAATATTACTTTATTTATATTTATAATTTTTTCTTACATTATAGCTGACAACCATAGCGTCATTCGTCCGGAATTATGATGTTGTGATTACGGAGAGCTTTCTAGAAGAGCAGATCGACCGGGCCCACACTGGGCTTGTAACATTATACCTTGACTGGCATAGTGTAAAAAGCCTAGCTAGTGTTACAAGTGGGTATGATCACGCCACTGTACATCTGGAGATGATACTGGAAGCTTTCGAAGAAATTGGAGGACTTTACGAATTCATCCGAGTTCGTAGTGCAGCTCTTCAACAAGTGGTCTTCGCAAGTGATCGAGACAGGCATAGTAAGTATAACTGATAGAGCTCTCCTTCTACTTATGACACATCTTCATAAAAACGTCGACCCTAATAGTGCTACCCCAGACCATACAAACCGACACTAACTGACTTAGCGCGGCGACTACTATACAGACAGACTAACAGACAGGTATACAGAGAGACATACAGACAGAGAGACGAACAGGCAGACAGATACACACCACACGGTGTGTATGCTCAAATAGATCAATCATACTGTGATGGTATACCATCATGTACCGCCGATGAACATCTGCTAGTCCTCTAGAGGAGCATCTTCAGACGATACGGTTGAATGCTTCATGTGTGGAGTTCGAATAAGCCAATGGCGGTCATCTGACACTCCGCTACAGAAGCATCTCCGATGGGCACCGCACTGCACGTACGCTCAATTACTTGCACCAAGTCCTCGCAGGTGTAATGATACAGAAGTGGAAAGGACCTTTTGCACTTGCACTAAATCAAAATGTCTTATTCTAGAGAAAATCATATATCTGAAGGAAAGGAAAAGACCACATATTTCATTCCTCGAGCTTTGAGCTCCTTCAGCCACAATCATGAATTCCCAGCATACATACATTACGTATATACGCATGGTGGGATTAAGGATGGGTGGTCAAGATAGGATCGGAAGGTGGAAAATACTACCCAGCATTCGCCTAAGCAGCCGCACATGGTGTGCATTAGGGTGGAATGAAGTTATAGGGAAAATATTTTTTAATCGTAAAACTTTCTAATAGCATTCAAAACTTGCGTCTTTATATCACAAACAACACTGTAAATTATCTTGAGGTGCCGCAATTGCCTTAAAGATTAAGTTTTTAAAAAAATCAAACTTTTCTTATAAATTAAAATAAAATTTTCTGCCCTTTCTGTTTTGTTAAGATATTTTTAAATAACAGTTAAAACAGTTTCCTTTGGAAGAAAAGTAAAGGCATAGGGGTTAGTAGTGTTATATTTGTATATTTATAATTGCTATATTTACGAGTTTTCCAAAACGTCAAATAACTGAGAATTTAATATAAAGATCTGAATAGAAAATTCACCTTAGAAGCTCAATATCTTTACCTAAGAAATGGTGCTCAATATCAATAATAGCTTTTAAATTACAATATTTAAAACTAAATTATGGAGGAATACTAATTGTAACCTAATGTACTTCAAATAATTTTAGTTTTTCAGCTTTAAAGTGATTTTAGACAGGATAAGAAGCGCTTACAACAAAACATTTCCTAAATTCTTCTATATTTTATGGAAAGATATATAAAATAAGTAATTTCATTAAAGGAAATTAGACATGAAATAGATATAATTACTTTCATATTATGAAAATGTAAACTTTCACCATTAACACTCATAATAAAATACTTATCTTTTTGGGATTTTAATGGTGTACTTTAAATTATACAATCTAAACGTTTCGATAACACTTACAGTATATTGTTGAAAATCTACTACAGTCAGCCCGTTAAAAAATATTTGTAACGTATTTCCTCATTAAATTTAAACGAAAGTAATTTATTATTGCATAAAAAATGTTTAATAGCGAATATTTTCTAAACAGCTAGAGATGGGTATAGGCTGTTTTATTCACAGTTATCTTAATTTTTTGTGAACGATCGAAATCGGCAATGATATACAGGGTGTTCCATTTAAAATTATCAACTTACAGGTAATTTTATGTATTCCGTTCGTATCAATTTCTGACATCACCCTTTTTGTAGCCAAAGTAAACAACTAGAATTATATATCGTGATATTGTCTGTAATATAATATATACTTATATTTTTTCCTACTACCTTAAATAAATACGTTTTTAGCAAAAAATAAATAGAACGGCTATTAAATCCTAAACGACGAGAGATAGCTACATAATATCTTATTGAAAGTCAGCCTTATTTTTATGAGAAATATATATCCAAAATAATATACAGGGTCTCCCATTTAATTTTTAAGAGTTGATACCTGACGATGAAAAACTGCGCACCCTGTGTACGTGAATGGCATATAATATAAAAGTTCCCTTAAAAACAATAACACTTTGTATTTAACTTTTTTTTCCTAAACAGAATATATTTCGAGATAAGGGGATAGAGGACACCCAGTACCAGTCAAAATTCGAAAACGGTATTTTGTAGAAATATGGAGTTTTTACCAAAAAAATTAGAAAAATTTATAGTGCCTGTACCACAACTTTCAGATTTAGATAAAAAAAAAAAAGTGTGAAAGGGTTAACCCAATAAATTATTTCTATTTGGTCAAATTTACCCAAAAAATAATCACAATAAATGCAATTTGTACCTCAAACTAATTATGGTTATCCATCTCAAGCTTCCTGTATAATACAAATCTTGTCAGTTTGACAGAATAGTACTCCCGCTTTGCAGTCAGATTATTTAAACTGTCAAACTGACTCTTTTTGTAGTCATGCAACGATTTATGCATGTATAACCCGATTATTTTGAAGTACTTATAGTATTACTACCGAAAATAATAAATTTTCTGATTATATTTATACTTCGAATTTTATATTCAAACGAATCAATTGTAGCTTGCTGGAAAGAAGTATCACACTGGTGTACAGTGAAATGTACCAATCATTTTTCCCACAACTCATACATGTGTTAATGACATATATCCTTTACTAGTAAACAAAATTAAAATAAAACTCTGTTTAAGGATTGTTAAATTTACATTTATTTGTTTTAGATAAAATACGCATTTCAAGAACGAACTTTTTTATAGTGATTTGTTGCGGTTTAAGCAAATGTAAACTGAACCAGTGTTTTATTGTTGACTTGATTACGTTATTTGTTGGTAAAAGTTTTTCTTTACTTTTTCTTTAGTAACTTTCGACGTCCTTCTTTAGTATATATGGTGAACTGTTGCTGCTTTACAAAGTTTCGACATAAATTATATTAAAAGAAAATCCAAAAATCGAAAAGCTATACACTTGCATATATTGAAAACTAATAGAGATATAGGCAAAATATGAGTTTTCTAAAATTATGCTAAACTGCACTATATGGTAGCAGTGTAAGAATTCATTTGAATTTATTACCGTCCTAATAGAATAATGATTATATACCACAATAAGTTTGGTAAGCCTTATTATGGTTACTGGTATATCCTATGTCAGATTACAACTACGCCATTTGTGAGGGTGTAATTCTACAGAAGACAGTGACGGCTATTGTTGTAATCCTCCCCTAGATTATAATATAATGGGATATGTAATTGCTTAACATTGGGTTAGTTGATACTTAATCTTCTATAAACATACTCAAGTCTCTTCTGTATAATCGTTCTATACTAATATTATTTTCGTAATATATCATGGGTAAGCATAACTACATAGTTCTATGAAACGAATTGTGAAAAAGGAAGTTAAAGTTGTATGAATTAACTAATTTAAAAACTCTTGTTATAGTTAACTGAAAGTCATTTAATTTATTCATTTTGTTGTTTCTAAAACGTGAAATAAAAGTATTATGTAACTTATTGAAATAGTTCAACTCTTTTACACGTTTATTTTCTGGACGAATTTCGGTACTTGTGTATCATAATTTCCATAGTAATAGTTGATTGAATAAGTGTCAAAAAATGTGTACAAACGTACAATAAAAATAACATTTTTTCGCTATACTTTGTCATGGAAAAAGGACTAGAAGTAAGTAACCCACACTTTAAACAATTAAAAAAAGAGTTTTACGTGAAACACCATTTTTGTTCTCTACATTAAAAATTGCGTCGTCGAGCACTAAATACAAACAATGTAGCTTCAATTTCCTGCATGTGTTTAGAAATGCGCACTGATTTTTCTTCCAATTATTAGCATTGTCGAACAAAAAACCAAATTCAGATAACAAGTTTTGGTATGAAATTATATTTACCGTATTAAGGCTGTTGAATAAAATGTAACAATTTGAATGTACAAGTATTAAATTAAAATTCATCCAACCTTTTAATATAGGCAATCAGTAAGACATTTGATTTACTGCAATGTCTTGGATCCATCAAATTAACTAAAAAATAAAGTACATTTCGATAATAACTGAAAAACTATTAGCATTAGAAGTAAAACTATAGAGATCTTGTTACGGGTGAAACTGGGAGTGGAATCGGAAGTAGCAGATAACAGAAATGTTCCGGAAGCTTAGTGGGCGAGTGGTGGGCGTGTTATTAATTTTACGTTTAGGATAGCTCAGAATACATAAGAAACAAAAAGTGATAAATTGATTGGGCGCCAGTTTGTTTATAATCGACAACATCGGGGTCATGCATATTATACTGTTGTAATAGTATCTGTAAAAGCGTTAACTAACGCTAAAAAAGTGTTTGAATAACGAAAGTGCAATGAACTAACTACACCTCCTTTAGGCAGTTATACATTTTGATCTTTTAACTAATCGATCAGTAAAAGCTTTGGTACATCTTCATTTCCCCCGTTCCCCATGACATCCTTTGATAGATCTCTAGTTGTTGATTCTGGAGAAATAACTAATCTTCCTGTTGATTAATTGGCATAAAACTGTGTGTCTAAATGATTCAGAAAACGATGTGTCCCTGGTTAACTCTTCTTCATACGTTATGAAACCAATTCATTATAGGTACAAGCTCATAGAATCGATCATCAGTATGCTTGATCAAATAAGGTGACTAATACAGACGGTATCCCTGCTACAGTCTAAAAAAGTGTTCTATCTAAGCTCCATTCGATCTTTACGTCTTCCGGGGTATCTTCTTCATCATGTAAATTCATCTAGGATATTCAACCTATTCCCAAAAAGACGATAATGCCGATCTGTCCAACTACCTACCAATTGCCATCACTTCCATTTTGTCTAAATTTATGCAAAGAAATCAATCAGCAACTATTTTCCTTCTTTAAAACTAACACGGCTTAGTGACTACCGGTATGGCTTCAGCAGAATGGTTTACCAAGTGACTTCTTTCATATGTGACCCAGGTTTTGAACAATGCGTATTATATATTTTAAAAGCTCTGACCGAGATTGGCATAAGTGTTTACTTGCCAAACTCACCTCGTTTGAGTTAAATGATACCCTCATCAGCTGGGTTTCTAGTTTCCTTGATAAAAGGGGAATATGTATCATAATTGATGGTTTTGACGCCTACATTTCTTCTGCTATTCATAAATGATCTTATTTTTCACCTAAGCATAAAATATAGCGTATGTATTTCATCGCTTTCGAAATTCAACTTTCCCGCTGGTCCTAAATTATGGTCGTGCGTGGAAACTCTCGTTACCGTAGAAGTGGGGGACTGACAGTTTTGACATTAATTCAATAATATCTGGCATACTCATAAATGTATCATAAAACAAAAAATATGGCGTTATGCCACTTTTTGCAAAGAATAGAACATGTATAAAGCATTTATGATAATGTCAAAAAAAAAATAAAAACGGTGTTTCTCAAATCACCCTACCTGTAGGGTGAATTGAAAATGTAAGAAAAAATACGTGTAAAAGGCAAGTACAACTGTCCTATAGGTGACTTGACACCGATTTTAACTTTTTAGCAAGTATGTACAGAATGGAAAAATTTTTTAGAGTGTGGAGCTGGCAGATGTACGACCTCATTTCGATTCACCATCGATTCGTCTGTTACGTCTTTTGTACCCATAGTTTTTCGTAAGAATTTTACTTGAAGGCACTCTTCATCTATGACTTGGCAGATTTCTCCAACATCTTTTACAAGCCGTTCTCTGTACTAAAATACACGAGAATAAACTCTCCACATTGAAATAAGTGTCGTTCCACAGGTTCTTCATTTTCCTTGTTGTCTTGATTTCGCATTTGTAAATTATCTTCGGGCTCAATATCACTGGATACTTCTCTGTCGGTCAGATCTTTAAGGTCTATATCATCTATTCCACTATCAGAAGAAATATCGGATTTATCGGACTTGCGCGGTTTCGGATTTTTTACAATGTTCTTTTGTTTAGATAGTTGTATTGTCACCGTTGTCTTGTTTGCTTTTCCTGCTTCTAAATCTTCTACCTCCTGGAGCAATAGTTAGTTCCTTCCGGACTTACGCGGTTTTGCATTTCTTGTTGTTTCAAACATATCATTCAACACATGGGCAATTTCCCCAACAGGCATAACTTGAGAATGGATTCGTACGATTGATACGAATAAGTTCTGTCCCTTTAAACCCGGCTTTTATGTTATTAGCATTCTTTGTCCTGAGTTATACTAATGTTAGTTTAAGTAGACCAGGATATCGATTTTTCCTTACGGAACCCGGTTGTGTTTGCTTCCATTTAGATAAAGCAGACATTCATTTACACTTCAGTGGACTGAAATAGCAAATATCTAGCGTTTGTGTTAGATGAGTGCAATTAGGCGGCAAAAGAACAAAGAATATTCCTTTTTTGGAACTCCTGTATGACAATCATGAAAATATGCCTTTTTTAATAAGGGAGCACGATACATTTAAACCAGTCTTCGAATATGTATAGATCAAACCATTCCGATTTGCTGTGATTGTATCGGGCATTTTTGAGGATCATTTTCCGTCCATGTAGACTACAACTAATCTATCTTATTTAAAATATAAGGCGGCAACATAACTCCTGATCAACTAACGTAAAATACCACACTCGTTGAAGATTTTGTCTGGTCTATAATTGTTTCGGCATGTTTACCTGTGCGTCGAACAACTTTTGTTCGTCCGGGGTCAACCGTAAAGCACTTATTTTAAAGTAACACCCAGCTTATCAAAATATTCACTTAAAGTGTCGATAGAAACAGCAGCACCACTTCGCTTATATTTACGCGAATGGATAGCTCGCTATGACGAGTAATAAACGCGTAGTATCGGTGAAAGCACCTAATCTTCGTCCTTGTCTGTTAAAATAATTTCGAACGAGATCATTAATATTGTATTTATCTAAGGGAAATCCCCAATCCGCAGCAAATAAAACAGCATCCTTGAGAATCACTCACTCCTCCTTTGTCAATGAAATCTGGCCCCCATAAGTTTTCATATTTTTATGTTTCAGTTTTCGATATAATGTGGATTAAGATATCCCGCTATTGCTTGAAGCCTCCGCCAAGGTCCATCTACCAGTTCGTATCAAGTATAATGCTTTTTCATATTCGGCTTTACTAAAATCATAGTATTTACGCTTCCCTAACATCTCTTATATTTATTTGGCGTTTTGTCAAGTCACACAAAACCTGTAACAAAAGCATGAAAAATGATTTCGTAATTTCCAAAAATCAAATTAACAAAACTGAGGTTCAAAACCCTTATAGAACATAATACAGTATTGTAAAAAAAAGTATTACATGCGATTTACTGATTGGATAACTGACGGCGATGTCAACTATATAGCATATCAGAAATCGTGATTTTCTTACCTTTCATTCAGTATTTTTTAGTAGCCAAACAAAAGACCTGTTTACAAATTTTTGCAACTAAAAAACATTATTTCATCATTATAGAAAAGCGTAGAAATTTTCTTGAAGTTAGGGTATTCACCTAATAGATGGCAATAGTAGGTGAAAAATAATTGTAACGCTATGCCAAGTCACCCCTACGATTTTAAGTCACCCAATTCTACCGTACCACAGCATCTGACATCTGAAATTATTTAACGTCATCCGAAATGCGGGGTACCACATGCCCCACTACTTTTTTTTTAATAAAAATTCTCCCAGTAGAATGAACTTCTTTTGTTTGCACTCGATCAGCATCTTTTCTTTTCAGAATAAGTCCGTCATTATTTTCACGATAGATTATTTCGGAATTGATACCGGCAATATTCACCATCGATAGAAACAAGTTGAGAGGCATCGCCGGTTATTGCGAAATACGCTGCATGTTGTGGACAATTCATCAACTGTATGCACGTCTTTTCTTAAATTGTAAAACGAAATTATCTTGGGAATCATCTAGCGTCGTCATGATGAGAATTTGACAAAATCAACCTTACATTTCCCTGAACCCACGATACGATAGTGAAATCTTCTTGAAAGTCAAAAGCTCTTAATTTTATTGATCGATTACGTACCTTCAAAAATTTGTTGGGGGTTTGCCATTTATTATTTCGGTATGTACCGACTTCAGTAACGTCATAACTTTTACGCAGTTTTTTCAAGTAATAACTTGTGTGTGGATTGTCACAGGTGATGTTTTTGTGAGTACTATCATACGAAGTGACGAGCCAGCAACACAAAGCAGTGACTATCACTCGTAAACCAGTCCCTCAAAAATGCTCTTTAAGCACAGAACTGATAAGTGTGCTGTTAACCTTTTATTTATTTACTTGTACAGGTTTTTAATTACAGTTATAAAACGCATCTAATGTATACGTAACAAGTTTCTTAAAAAAAAAATTAAGGCGTACAACATTTTAACGGTCGGATGGATGTGAAACATATTTCAATGAAATCAGTGCAGGTAAACTATGTTTTAAGATTCGTTTTAGAAGACAATATTGTAATAACTGTTATGTAATTAATTAACTTAATAAAAAATTGTTGTTTCGTAACCTGAATGTCAGTAATTTTTTTTTATAACTCACTGAGGATTTTTTAATTATGACATTTACAATAAAAATAAGTGTTCTATAATTAAATTTTATTGTCATTCAAATTCCTCCACGCATGATCAATCCTTAACACAACTGCTGTCTTACAATAACCTCCTTATTAGAAATAAAACGTAAAAATAAATTTCTCGTATAGGTAAAAGATCATCCAATAGCATATGACCATTTTAAACAATCGGATCGATAATTTTAATTATAATATCTTACTAGGGTAATTATGCAATTTCAAACATTGTATGCGTGTACGTTTGCCTAACCTCCAGGGTTACTGCTCTTAATATAGCCAAATTAGGGTAAAACTGACCATCAAAAATCATCCTAAGACCAATTCCTGGTCCAAGATCTAGCCCCAGCCCCAAGTCCAAGACCAGCTC
>JARFJB010000966.1:6442500-6505000 GCA_036346205.1 Vesta saturnalis | reverse complement strand
TGAAAGCAGATATCAAGTAAAATATCCACTAATTTTCAACACAACGGTAATTTTTGATCCCGTACGTACAGTAAATGGGTCGATATGAATAGATCGAATATCTATTGAATATAGTGACCACCACAAAGGTATGAAATCTAGTTGAGCAAAAAAAATCCAATATTGGTTTCTATACGTGTCAGTGTGTGTGAGTGTGTGCGTGTGTGCGTGTGTGTGCGTGTGCGTGTGCGTGTGCGTGTGCGTGTGCGTGTGCGTGTGCGTGTCGTGTGTGTGTGTGTGTGCGTGTGCGTGTGCGTGTTTATGTGAGTGTGCGCGTGCGCGTTAGCGTGCACGTGCGCATGAGCGTGCGCGTGTGCGTGCGTGTGCGTGTGGGTGTGGGTGTGCGTGTGCGTGTGGGTGTGCGTGTGCGTGTGCGTGTGCGTGTGCGTGTGTGTGCGTGTGGGTGTGCGTGTCCGTGTGCGTGTGCGTGTGCATGTGCGTGTGCGTGTGCGTGTGCGTGTGCGTGTGCGTGTGCGTGTGAGTGTGAGTGTGCGTGTGCGTGAGTGTGCGTGTGCGTGCGCGCGTGCGTGCGCGCGTGCGTGTGCGTGTGCGTGTGCGTATGCGTGTGCGTGTGCGCGTGCGTGCGCGTGCGTGTGCGTGGGCGTGTGCGGGTGTTTTGACGGCATATTACCTGCGATTAATACCTTTCTTGTATTCAGCTCGCTACAAAGAATAAAGGTTGGGTTCTATTTTACTCATTTACAATTTCTAAAATCATTGAGTAAAATTTTACAGTTTTTATGAAAATGTAAAACGATTCAACGTCAACTAAGTGATTTTAATTTATAAATATAACGTTCATTAACTAAACTTTACTTTTATTGTTACACATTTCTGTTTGTGTAAATGAACTTTAATAATTAATCAACAAATTCCTTTTTCCTTTTATCGGGACGCTTCAGCTGCTCAATAAAGTGATAAATGGTTATTGTTATTCATTGAAATTACTCTCAATCTGATGTTATTAATTACCTGTACTTTGCAATTAATTGAACTTGCTTTCTTTCCTATTTACACATGCAGTAATTGTATAAGCTTTTAGGATTTGCAACAGTCAATAATAATAATGAATCAAACGAGATAATATTTAATTAAGTCAAATTCTAAATGGAGACTGTTTTGTTTACAGTATTATATAAAAATGATTCTAATTCTATGTTAGTATTTTCTTAATATTAACATGCAAAAACAATCCTTTACAAATGATCAACGAAATATAATTTCGTTAACACTTTGCCGCCACGTGTATCCAAAAGTATACACACTAGACGGGTCAAAATTGCTGCGTGTATACTTTTAGATACACAGGTAAGGTTTTGCTTGGGGCTGCGTGTATCCTCGACGAGCACAATATCTATGTATTTTAAATGGTTAAGTAACTGACGTGGCCTGTGAGTGCATAAAATGGACTTAGCATTGGGAAATAAAAAGTTTAAAGTTTTTATTTGTTGTATACCTTATTGCCGTTTTATATTATTATGTTTACCAAAGAAATACATAACTATTGATGATATGAGTAGTAAAAATAAGTTAAAGTTAAGTTATTTATTAGAAAAGTGTACAAATATATTATGATACAAGTAAAAAACTATGCATTTTCGAAACCCTGCGCCACATGTATATTTTTAGCACACACACAAAACGGACATGCGCATTAATTTTTTTTTACAAAAATTGGTATATTACTTCAATTCAAGTAATATAGAGATCATGTAAACAAAAATCACCGTGGCCCAACAGACCGTTGCATTGAATTGGCGTGGCGGCCAAAGTGTTAAGCATTTGTATCTAAACATAAATTTAAAATAAATAAAACACACCAATTTTCGTTTATTTATACTATCAAAAGGTCTTACTTGTTATTTTGTTCGAACTGGTGACGTAATGCTTGCGTTCCTTGGACCGGTCAAAAGGCCTCACATAGGTTATAGTCTGCTGGCGCCTTGCTGTCTTTGTTCTTCTCACTATCTTCTTTGGATCTTTGTTGGGGATGAATACTATTCTAATTTTCTTTCATCATCTAATGACTTTAGTAAATAATTGAGCGAGACTTTTACCCTACAGTTTTTACTTAACTGTTCAGTTTTAATTAGAAACGGCGTGCGCAACAAACTGCAAACAAGCTACGAAAGACCATACTTTAATTGTCAATGTTTTTTAGTTATTCTGCTTTATATGTCGATCTATTAACTGGGTCGATTGTCTTATTGTACATTTACCACTCACTATTAAAGTATCAACTTGGAACGCATTAAATACGCACTTAAAACACTATTGTAAATTATAACGCAATCTTTTTATTACCACCAACTTGATAGCATTTACAATTTAACTCGTTTTAGCTTTTATTTCTCACTGATAAGGAAAATATCACTTATATTCTCTTAACACAATACTAACTGATTTTTCGTTATAAATTCACAATTTTAATTGCAGCATAAATCAATCTGCAGCAATCGTTTTTCAACCAATTTCGATTGCTCACTATAGGCGACTCTTCTTGATCGCTTACTTAGCGCGGCTGACTGACAAATACACATCATTATAACAGCGTTTCTACTTGCTCCCTTTTACAAAGCAGTCATATCCGCAAATTGCCGCGTATATGTAAAAGATTTTCAATTTACTATGCAAATACTCATCGAAATAAACTCAAGCTTTTTATCTTAATATTAATTATGTTCAAATACAAATAACTAATAATAACCATTAATGTCATATAACGGCGCGAAATTGAATTCCTGATGCCTCCGTTACAATATTCGGAATATTACCTAACAGTAACGTATAGAATGAAAGAAAAACGTTACTTTTCTTATTAGCTGCATAAAGTTATGAATTGACAGTATAGTAATGTATAAATATTCAAATAAGAAATGCGGGTACACTCACGCAACACAATAGGTTTCAGTGCACAAACACATAATGCTGGTTATAATAAAATTGTTGTTTTTACTTTCCCTGCCTACATATACATATGTCAGCCTCACATAACACATTATTCCCGTTTTGAGGACGTGGTCAAATTTCATTATGGATGTATTTCACAGATGGTTGAATCATTATCCCAAAAAAATTTATTACATCACTTATTTTTTAATTTCCAGTTTTCAAGGTGGCAGGTCGTAGTTACTCCACACAGTAGATATTTTTGTAATAGACAAAGTGGAAACAAGGCGTTTAAGCAGCGTACACGTATGCGTGTGCGTGTACGTATGCCCATGCATGTGCATGTCTATGAATGTCTGTGATGAATCTTTCAGACACAATATCATGAGAATTGGAAAAGGGAATACACCAAATTTGTTGTACATAGTCTAAAAGCCTAGTTGTAAATGATTTTGGAAGTAGTGGACCTACGGGGTAACGAGTAAGAGTGGAAAGTGAGGGTCACAATAACTCAAAGGTTTGTACAGCACCTGCATTAAAATTTGACTCAAGTGTTTATAACTTAAATGTCCTGGCGATCGGTGGGAATATTACAGAATAAGAAAAGTAATTAAAAAAAATTAGTAAAAATTCTGGGTGAACTAACATAAATACGTAAAAGGCGTCAACCGTTATGTAGGTGTGTAATTTATTAATTTTGAATTTTTAGTAATTTGGTTTAACAAATTATGCCAATATTTTAATTTTTTAGACTGCATAAATAAAACAAATTTCATTAACGCCCTTTAAGTTGTGATTTAGTACAATACGTTGTGGTTTGTTATATTCTCTGTGAGCCATTCAACGTTATGCCAGCAAAAGCTACTCACATATCTTCACCATATATCTTATCCGGTCTTGTCCTTAAGTTTCACGTTGCAACGCAAATTTATGGTGGTCTCCCTTACATTGCGATAGAGTAATGCTGCCTGAATTAATAAGAATTAAGGATAATTAAGATTACTTTTACAACATTCTTATCAAGCTCATGTGGAAGATATCAAGTGTATTCATCAAAATGATATGTATTTTTTATAAGACGCTCTACGTTAACAATTTGCGAGGTTTAATTAAATTATCCATGGAATTTAACACATCAATTTAAACAGTTGATACATTCTATGCGATTAAATTTGTATCCAATAAATAAACAACATAATTTGCATAAATGTACTTTAAGCGTCACAGTATGTAGATTAAATTGCATTACTCCAAATATTAAATCTAATGAAAATCGACATAAACTTGCAGATATAATTTTTTTACCAGTAAAACGATAAATTTAATACCACAATTTAGTAGTTATTCAATTTTGAACCATTCAATCTTTATAAGTTTATTTTCATTGGCATTTTTTTCAAGAATAAAGGGAAGTAAAAGTGATAAGAAGGTTTTATCGGTAATGACCTTTTCATCTGTTTTAGTATAAAAAAATAAACGATAATAATCTATATTATAAAACGTATCACTGAATTCAGGTTTTGCTAAATTTTTCCAACCTAATTGCGTATCAAGAAATGAAACTCAAGTCCTCTTTCTAAAAGGATGAACTACGTGTTTTCTTATTCCTGTGATATACTGTAAAATACTGTTGTTGCGACTAAACTGACCATTATGAATAAGATTTGTGTTCTCAAATAAATTTACATTAAATAATTTAAAGTTGAAGGTAAATTCAAAGTAAGTATTATACGCTTCCCGTTAATGGATGCATCCTCTATTGCTTTCACAATGACAAATTATTCCCGTGTGGCACTGCTAAAACAAAAAAAAAAGCTGTATATTAGACTGTGCAAAGTTTTTGCAGCATTTCTCTTCAAATTTTTACACTGAACTCTAAATTAATGCAATATATTTAAAAGTAAGCTTTTATAATTAATATTTTTTATCTTCAAGAGGCTAATAAAGTTGTCTTTATTACTGCCTTTTTCAATAGTTTAAGTTGTTTTTATTTGTGTATTTCAAATCACATACGCCTATCGCCATTATTCATTTCAACCTAATAATCAGATTGAAGTTGAAAGAGAATATTGAATAACGGGGCTAGGATAATGTGATTTTCATAGAAAATTTCAGACAGAAACAATCTGTCAGAATGACGCTCACTTGCCATCAGTCCACTCTGAAGTATACTTATTTTAGATTTCAAGATAAAATACTATAGTGCGTTCGACGTGTAAGTTAATCAATATTTCGCTCAATTTGCAAAACTGGAGCTCAATAATGATCAACTTACACGGAAATTAAAACTTATTAAATTTGTGTACTTTATTCTATGTTAGAATTATAATATTGTTTGTCATCGACTAGCAGTAGAATGCCTTGGTAATTAATGTGAAATCGTTAATAATTTGTCACTCTATGACATGCGCGCTGTAACGTTGTGCCATAAAGTCGTCTTGACGACGAAATACAAACCAAGAAATTGAACAAATTATTTATTTATATTAATACTACAGTTAGAATATGATCTGTAATTAATGTAATATTAAAGAAATTATTATTATTTACTGATGTTAATACTAACGGTGTGATTGGAATTTCCGGTAATTGAAATTCCCCCAGACGTTTCAAGAAGGCATTCGTTTGAACTGATTGAAGATGTTGATATAGATATTTCTCGGTTACGCATTTGTTGTACGCTACTAGATCCTAAGGTTTTGGCAATTTTCTTCTTGCTTTCGTTGTAGTCGGCATCATTTTTCAACTCCCCATGTCGTTTTAAAGTTCTAATATCAGCTCGACTGTCTGCCTAGATTGTGGCGGAAGTTCTACGAAATGAATGTCCTGTGTATTGATCGGTATTGGTAATATTTAAATACTTGGCAATATGTCGAGGAATCTGACCAAATGTGTTAATGCCAATAGGATTACAGGTACATTTACACCCAGTATATACTTCTTAATGAGGTCAATATAATTTACTCTACTGTCATCGTTTAATATGGTAAAAACTCTGGGTCTATGTGTTTTGGTATCTCTAATATAAACCACAAAGACAGAACCTTCTTCTTTAATATCCCCAACACACAAATTGTACAATTTTATGCGTCTGCAACCGCCAAACACACCAAATATTGCTACTGCCTAAAATGGAATCATAGTTATTAAGAATAATCTTAAAAGTAACATTTACCTTCATAAGTAAGTATTTGTGGTTAGGTGCTTCAAGAATAAAATTAAGTAAGTGGTCTTTTGAAAACAGTAATGACTTCTCTGGTATGTACCCAACAGAACTGTTTTTCAAGAATGCCGAAAGTTTTGAAAACTTGCTACACATCTACGTCTCCACATCCGTTTTGAGACGTAACATGCATTTTAAGTTGGAGTACATGCACCATAATGAAGACGATTAGTAGTTTTTTGACTAATAAAATAAACACAAATCTTAAAAATCTTAAATCTTAAATCTGTCGAACTCTTTCTTATAAGTGATTTAGAACTTTTAGATATAAGACTCAACTGAGCTTCTTCTACTTTTTAGGATTTCTTCATCCACGTCTGAATCCATTTTTGCAAGATTTGTTTATTTACAAAAAATAAATGGCACTTATAATGCAAGACTATGGCAACTATAATAAGACCGTTCATGAACTACTGTGAAATAATTTTTTTTTTGTAACGATCTGAAATTGCAGAGTAATCAACAATTGCTAAGCAACAATGGCACTAATTATTCAAACTAGCTTCGTTACCGAACTCTTACAAACTTTCCGGAAATACTAAATATTTTGTTTGAAAGTTTTAGAAACTAAAATAGAATAAAACGTTTGTAGTATAAGCGGGCTACTTTAGGGCCAACGACTCCCGGCGTCGCGATGCCTGGCGTCTGAACTTCGTGTAATCGCCGAGGGTAGCGGCTGTTTTCGGAGACCATTCTCTCGGAGGCCCAGCCCGACTTTTTTGACGGTTTCCTTTCGGGGGCCATTTTCAACCGATTGATGGAATTTTCAACCCCATTGATGTCGCTTTAACCCTAATTAAGGCGGTATTGGCTGTATTAAGAGCCTTTTTGCCAGAACAAGGAGTGTGGTTGGTCTAAATACACCTTGCCTCATCTTAATTCAACAACTTGGATATATAAACATAAACATACAGGGTGTTTGTCAGAAGACGAGAATGCTATTAATTTTTTTAACAATATGGATAAGCTGTTAATTTATAGATTATGACATCATGTATATTTTTTTATCATTTTTAAGCTAAACCTTTCAATGGAAAGTGGAAGGTCTTGGTATACGTATATAAATTACTACAGATGATTATAAACCTGATATCTTAGTAGGATCTATTTTACCAAATTCTGATTCTATAAAAACAAACCAAGGTTTATCTGCACGTAACTTGTAACAACCTTTTTTTGTGGTTGTATTAAAAAATACGTTAATCTAAGATCATTAATTAATTTGGCGTAAAATTAGAGAAGTTTTTAATTATTTACATGTAAAATTGAGAAAGGCAACTTAAATTGCATTTCGTAGAACATATATTTTGGGTGCAATATTATATAAATAGTTATAGTTCCTTTTTCTTTTAAAAATTGGACTCCGATCATTATATTTCGTGCAATGCGTGACCACTTCTTGAGGAGGGGGCACTTACAGAAGCAATTCTGAAAGCCTCTATTTTTTTATTTCACTTGCTGCTGAATGTTAAAGCAGAAGACATTGTTATAATGGTTTTTACTTAATTTTTATATTTGGTGCCATCAGAATTTTGGTGGTAAGTTATTTTTCAATTCCTTATATTTTAAAGCTTAAGTATTTGCTCTTTCCAGGCACTTACGTACACTTACGTACACTTACGGCATTTACGTACACTTACGTACAATCATTATAGTACTTATATTATTCCCTTATACTCACTTAAGGCACTTATTTGCTTACTTACTGACTCATACTTATATTTATATTTTAAATGGCTCTTAAGTTACTTATTTACACAAGTTTCTCTTCATTCAAATAATTTCATCTTAAAATGCAATTTTAATACAATAAAACATCAAGAATACAATAAGTTTAGTGGATCGAAAATTCCTTCAAATATCTAGTTGATCGCGTTGTTACAAGAATACGCAAGGAAGATGTAGAAACGCTTTCATACTGGTTGACCGTTCCGCATCCATAATTAAACACTGGAAGCTGTCTATAAGAAAATCATTATACTGAGGTATTTATGTGGTAAATTTTATATTTTTTAAGCTTAGCTTTAAAACCTTTTCTTTCCTCTCCTTAACCATCCATATATTGGGTAAATAAACTTAATTGCACATTGTTAATTTTTGATATTTATAGAAAATTATTATTGTTCATTATACTGAGGTTTTGTTATTCCTGGACAAAGATAGCATGGCGCTCGAGAAGGCATTTAATTATATATTTTTTTTTATTAATTAGAGAAAGGAAAATAATTAAGCAGGTGAGAAACAAGCCGCATTTCAGGTGTGTTGACAAGTCAATATAGTAGAACCCACCCTATTTCATCTACCGATTGTGGACGAGACGGCATATAATTAGTGGTGAAAGGTTAGTAATTCAATTTGTTAAAAATTTGTATTTAGAGATTACATTTGGCGTTTATTCAATGTACAAATTACATCACCACTTTATTATTATTATTGTTATTATACTGGCCATTTAAATTTTCTTAAACCTACTTCACCACAACAATTTTATTTATATTATACTGGCGCGGGCGAGCAGGGACTTGAAATAATTTATTACTTTGTTATTCACATTATATTTGATTTTTAATACATTTGTGTTAATGTTACACTGGGGCTCGAAAAAGGGACCTGATTTGCTGTTGTTTCTAATGCTAGTTGTTTTCACTTTTGTTTTGATTATTTAGTGTTTACAGAATTTTAAGGAGTGTTACAGTTTATTGTTTTACGCTTGGTCTTTTATGTGTTTATATAATAAAATTTATTGAGTGTGTTATATAATATTTCTACGATGTCAAATTTTAATTATTTAGTTGATGTTTTATATAGTGATGAGTTATATTAGTAGAATAAAATTTTTTAAATTGTAAATGAAGTGGAACGGTTGACAATAGATGAGAGACGTAAATTAAATTGCGAAATTGCACTTTTACATTTTATGTAAGTGGGAATTATTAAAAAATGCATTCAATCTTTGATTATGATACATTACAACGATTTATAGATTCAATTTTAGGTCATGATTTATCCCATTCAGTTTTTTGTTTATTTAAACGATATTATTGTATTTTTTTCAAGTACTTTCAAGGAACACGCTTTATTTAAAGGAAAGTTTTTAAAAGGCTTACTGATGCCAAGTTAAATATTAATTAAAAGATAAATGAGAATTTTGTAAACCTCAATTATCATATTTAAGTTTTGTTATTGATAAACTTCACAATATTCAATTGTTAATACATTTATTTAAATTTTGAAACGATTCATTAGAATTTATTGAATCCATTTAACGAAAACTTTGAAATGAATAATGAATTACAAACTTAGATTATTTTATTTTTATGTCACATAATGACGATATTAATACTTCAGTTAGTATTCCTACTTAAGATTTTTCCAAATTAATTGGAATATTTACAAATGTTTATATATTTAAAATTTAATGGTAGTAGTTTAGATGTGAAAGTTTAACATTTTTTTGTGTTATTTGTGTGTAAATTCCATTTGTTGTTTTCTTAGATTGCACTTCTTCTTTGTTGAATTGTTTTTAATTGAAATCGTAACGCTGTTCATGAGTCTACGAAATTTTCACCTTCCTTTTTGGCGTTTGGTCGGACAGTTCCTATTTCTGGAGATTTTTATGGTCATTTAAATGGCCATTTAAATTTTCTTAAACTTACTTCACCACAACAATTTTATTTAGATTATAAACTAAAGTGTAGGAACCTTGAATAGTAAGTTCTCATTTTTATTCCCGTATACGCTTATTCAAGTTGCGTTCGTCTCAATTAAAGTATTTAAGAAAATTATAAAATTATCAAAACTAACGACTTTAAATATGTATTTTAACACCTGTTACGGGGGAAAATAGCAGTGGACTCGGAAGCAACAGATAAGAAAGGGCCGGTAGCTCAGTGAAATAAAGGGGGTGGCGTGTTATTAATTTTACGATTCGAATAGCTGGTAATATATGACACAATAAGGGTAAGTCATAAATCGTATGGGCGCCAGAATGTTTACAAACGTCAATATAGGGGTTTCCAAAATTATCTACGGTAAGTGTCTTAATTTTAATTAACACCAAAGGGGGATAATAATAACGTCTAAAACGTAAATTTGACAAATTTTCGTAATGTGAATTTGTATACAATATTCAGAATAAAAAGAGAAACGGGCAGTATGTAGTGATGCAGTACTCGGGTAAATACACTTTTATAAAATTATCTCAATCACCTAAAAAGCTTTTACGCAAAACTATAAGCAAAAGAAGGCGTATTCGAACGCCTCACAAATACAAATAAAACAACTTTTGAAAATCGCTACAAATAAAATAAACGTAGAAAAGCAATTGCCTTTACTCGCACAAATGATAATTCTAAATTCCGCCTTTTTTTCGTCCCAGCGGTAAGACGTTACTGGCGCAATTGACTTTTGGTAATTTATCGATGGATACCAATAACTCTTCAATCTCCTTGGCACAGGCTTCCAATATGGTCGGTCAATGGTCGTCAAATTACGACTATTCGACTATTTTCACTCTTCGATAGACTCCGTAAATGTCACTTCTGGCTATCGAAACAAAACACAAAGAACGATCTCCGGGACGACAAATCCACATAAAAGTGTACGGGAAAGCTTTTACTACGCTAGCTTTAAATATCCCGGTAGAATGTAAGTAGATTCATTACGCCACAAAGTCACATCTCGCATTCAGCATTCAACCTCTTTCTCCTCTACTTCGACTAACTGAGAAACAAAACTCCCTTTCACCACAAGATCACCCTTCCATACCAAAAGTGCATTTCCCAGAGAATAAACAGATTTGATACCTAGAATTGCGTCGCGCACATACATCCTGTTTTTCAATAACAACAAAAATAAATTGTCTATACAGACAGCTCAAGGCACAAACGAACTGGTAAACTTAAAAAATGTAGAAATATTTAAAGCGATTGAACCTTTCCTTATCAACCACGATGCGAAAGACTTTGTACCCATACATATTAGGTTACTTAAAAAACTCTTTTCGTCCATCATGAAATTTAATTCCTTGCGAAACCGCGATAACAGTTTTAAAATGATCATTCCCGGTAGCAACGTTTTAATTTAATATTCTACATATAATATTTTATTATATTCAAAAAAAAAAAAGAATCTACGGTAAATTTCAATTATACGTGACACATCTTGCACCAATTGAAATTTTATGCCACTTTTTGCTTCAAACATTGTATAAAAATACATGTTAGCAATCGTTCGATTTCTCATAATGTATGGTTTATAAAATACTATCTATTATGCAACCTCTTTCGTAATTTACCACACTATATTACGTTAATAAAAAAAATAGGCAACGTTTCAGAAATATTTGATGAAAATCAAAAGCAGCTCCTCTCCGCTGTTGAATTTCTCCCAAAATCCAATCAACTCCAGGAGAAATTAAAGCAAGCTTAAATACAACATTTTAAATACGTGCGTGTTTTCGTTCTGGAGTTATTGCCGATCTTGGTGAAACTTGGCCAAACATTGTAATGTGAGCTAATACGTCGATTTTGCGTCGATAGCATAACCTTCTACACCTTCATATGTATATGTAGGTTGGAAGGTAAAAATCTAGTCTACTACAGGCCAGTTGTTTTAAGTTGGCGAGGGCTCATTACAAGTGGAAGTAAAAATTATATCAAAATGAACTTTAAAAGGGAAAGTGCAAAGAAACAGCATAATGTTTTTATTTATGTGTTTGTTCTACGCTGAATAACACAAGACTTAGTCCTCAAGCAGTAGAAGTTGTGTTCAACGTTTTCAGTTACATTTGTAATAAAATTGATGATTCTTCACTTGCTGAAGAGAAAAGCAAAATTTACTAACGCTACAGGAGTTTCTATCAGAACAATTGGAGGCATTGTGTATGAAGGTAATTCAATTTCTTGTTTTTTATATAATTTATGATTCTAATACCAGTTTCATTTTACGCAAAAGTATTCCTGAAATACACGAAGAGCCACTATTTGAAGGTCAGCCAATGAAACACAATCGTAAACGCACAGTGGCAACAATGAAAAACCCATAATTAGAAATATCATACTTAATTTTTATAAACCAGGAAACTTTGCATGACAATTGAACCTCTCCGTAAGAAACATGTTAGGGATTTGGAATGGAAGGGAACATTGTTATTTAAAATTACGAGGATTTTAGGATTCAGGTGGCGAAAAACGGAAACTAATAGAAAAATATTGATTGGTATGGCTGACATTAGAAACCTACGAATTGAACATTTAAAGAAAATTCATTTCTTCAGGCAAGTACAACGTTCTATAGCTTACTTAGGCGAAATTATGTTTATAGTGGACACACAATACCTAAGGGTTGGAGCGACGGCGCTACCAAGGGGTAAAACGAATTTCAAATGGATTACCCATTTAGGTCACGCATTACCATCATAAGATGAATTCAGAAAATTACCAAATATGGGTAAAATAAAAGCTATTACCAAATTTGTCAGCAAATTAGGTGCCTGTTATAAACAATGCGCCCCAACATAGCGTACAACTTGACAAGGTCCCTAACAGCAGTTTGAAAAAAGCGGATATGAAATCTTGGCTGACAAAACAAATCAATTTTCAACTGATGTGATGAAACCGCAGTTTTATCAATTGATAAAATCCCATAAACAGCAGTTTATTTATATCATTGTGACCAATATATGACCATGTGAAACAGATTCATATTGGAAAAATGAAAACTTGATTGATTGCCACACAGCGGCGGTGGAAAATTGCTCGCAGCTAATGACATCGAATTTTATCCCAAAACTTTATCTGAAATAAAACCGGACAATTGCACGAAATTACATTTTAATGACTTTATTTAACATTTAATTTATTCCACAGAAATAGAGAATTGCAAATGTAAACTACAAAACAATTAGAACATCTGAGCCTGGCTTTTCTAGGTTACAGTAGATTTTAACTGTTCTTGTTCTTTTTATATCTCTTAAGCTATATATCAAAAGTACATATGTCTCGAACATAATCCCGTAATTAGAGCCATTAGTTGCGTGCAATTGTCTAACTTTTACTTTTACCTGAAAGGGAACTGCATGTAGCTGTCCTTTATATTAATACCCCTGTAATTAGTTGCATGCAATTATTCGCCTCTCCCACATAGAACAACTTATCAATGTTGTGAAGGATTCTAGTGATGACGCCCTTTCACATTCCGATTGAAGTGGGGTGAAAGTGATTAACCAATTATAGAATTTTAATTAAACGTTTTAAATAATAATAAACACAAAATTTTTATTGTGTTGTTTTCTAACTTTATTGTATTAAAAGGGTCTGAATTTTACGTTGATTAACTATAAATTGTCTTAAATCTCATATTTTTGAAATGATTTATTGTTTTTAAATTAAATTAGTGTAAATTTTCAATTATTATGAATTGTGCTACCTTGAATATTATTACCAGTACTAGCAAAAATTATAACAACTCTAAACATAGGTATATAACTAATAGATTGAAATACTTGTGGGCATATTAATGGAACCTTTTTACCAATTTGATACCTACTGCATTATCAAACCAATAATATCCACCTACCTTAGGTAGCTCGAGAGTAATTTAATGTATTATAGAAATAATTGCCAGACGAATCTTATCGGTAAAAGAATCTTTACACTACAATGCAATATTACGCCGCTGGTTGGGTTTAGCGCGGCCGAACCAAACTTTGGGTTACGTCGCCACTCGCCAACTTAAAACGGCTGACCTGTAATGGCACATTACATAATAAGAGTGGTAAGTAGCCTATTATGCACCAGTGTATTGTAATTTTCACGAGTGCGTAATAGGCATTACCACCTAAGTAGTATACTATGCTTTTTTCTATTCCTATAGAGCAGGGCTGTCCAACTGCAAGTGCGTCAAGGGCCACTTTAAAAAAAATGCGTTTCGGAGGGCCGCATTACAAAATACTTCGTATGCAGCTTTATCAGTTAGTTTTAATAGGTATGGTATATAAAGAAAAAACGCGTTTGTATTATTATTTTAATTTATTCAAAAAAATATCTACTTACAAAAAAAACTAGTGAGAAATTTGAGGATGTTGATTTTCACTAACTAATGCATCAATATTAACTTCAATATTTGTTGTTGATAAACGAAGCAACTGGGTAAGTGACTTATCAGAGAGGGAACATCTATATTTTGACTTTATAAGTTTCATATTGGAAAAGCTGCTTTCACAAAGATACGTGCTTCCCAGCATTGAGCCCAGTGTAAGCCCTAAGTTTCGCAAGTTGGGATATCGTTCTTCTGGCATCAACTTGATAAAGTCCAATCCACTTTCAGTTCTTCCTTGGTAAAAAGGATCTGATTGCAAGTCACACAATTCCAGTTGAAGCTCTGCTCTGCTTACATTCTCAACTGAAATTGTAAGGGGCTGGGTGAAAACTAAAATCTCTCTTTCTATTTGTTTAAAATCGCTAAATCGTTTATCAAATTCTTCTACAACTGTGTCAATGTATTTTATGTGAGGTAAATTTGAAACTTCCTCAAAATCCTTTATTTCTTCAGAATGCTCTTTACAACTTGGAAAAAATGATAAAATCTTTTTTTTCTAATGAAGACTTGAAAAGCTTAATCTTATTCTTAAATCCATTTATGTGTCAAATAAGTTGGCAATATTCTGCTGTTTTCCTTGTAGCTTCAAATTCAATTCGTTAAGGTGAGATGTCAGGTCTGTTAAAAATGCAAGGTCTGCTAAAAGTTGTGCATCTACCATTTGATTTTCCAGTTCCGTAGTGTTGGACTTGACTTCATCTTTAAGGAAAATAGGAATCTCCTTGCGTAGAGCGAAGAATCGTTGCAAACAATATCCGACGCTTGACCAACGAATGTCGGTGTGAAGTAACAAGTCCCCATATGTAGCATCTACTTCGGCTAAAAAATCACGAAACTTTCTGTGGGTCAAAGCACGATTGCCCCCTCTAATAATATTAGTTATTTTAACAACCACTTTCATGACATTCATTTGACGTAAGGATTTTCCACATAGGGCCTCTTGGTGAATAATACAGTGTATCACAGGACAGTTGATGTTATTTTGTTTCAAGAGTCCTGAAAATCCAATTTAAGTTCCTATCATAGCTCTGGCTCCATCAGTAACAATACAGGAACATTTATCGAATCCCCCGTAATCTGATACCACCTTATTTACAGCTTCAAAAATATATGTACCCTTGGTTGTACCATGGAGAGGAATAAGATCAAGCAACTCCTCTGCTACACTGAAGTCGTTTTGAATAGTTCGGATAAAAATTACAAGCTGGCTAATGTCGGACAGATCAGTGCTTTCATCCAGGCACAGCGAAAAATATTTACATCCTTCAACCATGTTATGCAGTTTTTTGTACACATATTGATTGATATGGTCCACCCGTCTTGCAATTGTTTGATGCGACACTGAGACTGTTTCGAATTTTAAGGCAATTTTTGTTTCATTGAATTGTTTTGCCATTTTGATTGCACAATTTTTAATTAGCACTCCGTCACTAAAAGGTTTCTTCGCTCTGACAATTACCAACGCTACTTCGTCAGAAGCGGCAATACTGCGCTTGTTATTAGTGTCAGATTTTTTTAAAAATGTTGTTTGTTGTTTGAGTTTTTTCTTATAATCCGTAATGATAGCCTTTCTTGACTCCCCTGTATATTGATGACATGTTTTCTCGTGTAACGTAGTGTAATGTCTTTTCATATTATATTCTTTGGGAACCGATAGTACTTGCATACAAATAATGCACTGAAATTTATTATTGTTGTTTGTGATTAAATAGTCTGATTCCCAACGGTCATTATAAACTCGATGTTCGTTCGTTATTTTTCTTTTCTACGAAGACATATTTCACCCAGTATTTCACTTAAAAAGGCTTTAGAATTGGTGCGTACTACACAGTAGAACAATTATTAACTAACTCTGCCCGTCCCGCTTGACTCGACCTCTTTATATATAGCGCGTGGCTTCCCGAATATTCGAGAGTGACCGATTAAGATCGGTCCGATTTCCAGTAACTTCGCTGCGACCTTCTATCCGTCGCCAGTGGCGTCACACGTTATTTTATTTGTATTTTATGATTAATGTAACAATTGTGCATATTTCGTATTTGAAGGTAATTTATACATTGAGAAGCAAACAGTAACGTCGCGGGCCTCGTGTTGGACAGCACTACTATAGAGTATAAAAGTACCACTCATTAAGATTCTTATGACATTTGAACGTTTTATACACATACCTAATATTGTAATGAACGATCCTATAAAAAGAAATGATTGTATAAATGTACTATAGGATTGTATGGCTTGTTTCAGCTACCACGTTAAAAGTTCGAAAAATTCGAACTGAAATATATAGAACTCGTTTTATTAGTTATCTTGAAATTAAACAAATTAACCTCACTTCTTGTATGGTTAACAATGGAATGAAATTTTATTCTATTTATAGAGGTTATTGCTCTAAAGTAATAACAAACGTAAATGTACTACAAACTGTAAGTTACAGGTGGTATATATTTTTGTATTTCAAACTTTTCAGTTTATAATAATGGACTATTTAACACTGAAGTAAATGGCTTAGATGCTAGACTAGGGCTTAGGTACATATCTGCTACATTTTATGACTTCGTGCTTTTTAAGTCAGCAGATTACCACTTGCATCGATTAAAATGGCCAGGTGGTGGAAGTAATACCACAAGTTAAAATAACCTAGATATAATGATTATCTCATTACATTACAATACAAAATATGTTCAATGTCTTCTATAATAAATAGTGAATATCGTTACCACTCATTTATGAAATTATTAACATATTTAAAGTTAGTTTTATTTCAATTAATATAACAAAAAGTTACAGAACCAATGTATAATGAATAACAGATGCTTATTTTCAAAATAACTAAAGTCATAAGCTGTATTATGTTGTTCAGTATCTGCTTTAAACTTTATACATAGACATTGATGCAACATACCGCTAGATTAAATCATTCCCAAAGTTATTATCTAATAACATCCTTTACATACTAAATAAACATGCCGTCAAATGAAACGGAAAGCTTATAATGCATTATTAAATATAATAAATTTCTCTGATATATTTGAGAGACAATTGGCAAATTGTACCAACTATCATTAATTCACTGAATTATCAATCTACTAAATGTAGAATGTATCAAATCTTTTGCACTACCCAAAATGGTATTTCCGATGTTATTTCTTTATGTACTTTACTTTTCTAAACTGAAAATTATAATTTAGTGGAGAGTGACAATATGTTCTTATATGTTTCTTTAAATAACAATATCAATACATGTTTACGTAAATTCACATTTTAAAACACCTAAAAATTGAGGTGGATGCAAGGTTAATAGAATAAATCTGCTTGAACTACCGTAGTAGTGCTGTTAGTACTACCAATAGAGTATATATACTTTAAAATCACATTTTATAAAATAATAGTCACAATGCAATTGTAATATGTAATAATGTTTTGACATTGGACTTGTTACCAAACAATACAATGCAGTTAACTCAGTGAAACTAAGCTATTTCAAGGTTACCAAATTAATAATTTTTAGTTTTCCTTGTACTATTATGTAATACATACATATTACGTAACACTTCTAATTTTCATTACGTAACAGTTCTAATTTTCATTACGTAACAGTTCTAATTTTCATTACGTAATAGTATTGCGTAATGGAAAATTTACGCATATAGTAGAGTTTCGTTATTCGTGTGTTACGTATATAGGAGTAGAAAAGATGGTATCAAGGCTAAAGAATGCTGAGGTGCTCAAACATCAGGTGCATCAAATGCCGTATGAAAGAGCAAACGTTTTGCGGTTGGATAGTGTGTTGACATTCGGAACAAAATTGGTTCCTGCGTAACCATTCTTTAGTCTTGAAACGATCATCTCTTTTAGTGATAGTTAAATTTAAAACATTCATTTCGTTGTTATTCTGCTAAGTAAATTTTATCGATGGATGTAGCTTATTTAGAAAATTATTTGATTATAAGAACCTGTGAAACATGCAAACTTATCAACTTATATATACCAAAATAAAGAGTTATTGCTAAGCGGGTGTTTATGTATTTGATTTTCTAGATGAACTCTATAGTATTATACTATGTAAAGCTCTGCTAACAAAGGACTCAATGGGTTTCCCAACATAAGACCTTCAAAGTAATTTTGGTCTAAACATACTATTACAGTATCTAATACATCCTGTTCTAAAGAGGGATTAACGCTTTTCTTTGTTATCATGTTTACGACCTCTACATCTGGGATCGACGGAAGTAAATCCTTTACATCAAATAATTTCATTTGATATAAAGAATTTGTACCTAATTATTACTAATAATGGTCCACTCAAAATGAGTCCAAGAGGTATATTACCAAGTTTTAAAAAGATAAAATTAAGGTGAGTAGATACTGAGCCATGTTAGTATAACTTTTTACAGTATTTTAATTTTATTTCCATTAAACTATATTTTGTTCCTTTCTATTACAGTTAGTGGTTGTTCGTTGTATTATATTGATTGAACTGGCTTTTACTTTATGAAACTCCAAACCACATAAGTGAAAATAAAACGTTTTAAATTTTCACTTAAAATGACGAACGTTTCCAGAACGTTATGTCTTCAGCAGATTAAATATTTAAACTAAATTAATTTACAATGTATCTAGTTATTCGTTTAATAATTGACAGAAATGTTTTTTTCATTAATTTCTAAAGCTTCCAATAAATCTAGTTTTCTACTTGTCTTGTGAAGGTGTTAAATTTCAAAGTTACTATTAAAATTATGGTTTTCTGTATTTAAATGTGAAGCATAGTTTGATTTGTTGTTACTATATTAAAACGATTAAAAAGATTCCGATTTTCCATTTCTAAATTTCTTCCTGTTTGACCGACATAATATTTATTGCAATCACCCACAGTTCAAATTACAAACTGCTGACGTATCTTCCCTATCAGTTTTTGGCTTATTTTTTACATATTTTCCTAATATATTGTTACATTTAAAGGTTATATTCAAATCAAGTTTTCTTAATTCGTTAGAAAATATTTCTGTGGGTTTTCCTATATATGCTAAAGAAACGAAATTATTTCTTAAAACTGGGATATTAGACTCCAAATTAAACGCTTGTAATATTTTATTTATATCTTTCGAGGTATTCGTCATTTACTGCTATTTGTTTCATTAAGCACAATTTTTTCCCATAATTAGGTTATAAAAGAAGTACATTTAATCAGAATTTAACCAAATTTTGATATGTTCTAGAACTTTACCAATTGATCAAATGTCTTCATTACCCGAAAGCTCAAAGCTCAACAATTTTTGATATACAGGGTCTGCAATATCACTATTTGATACCTTCAATATATCATAAAATGGACATTTTTGCCAATATTAACGCAAAACTTAGTGGAATGTTTTTTTTTTGTGGTACTGGTTACAACCTTTTCTTTACTTTCATTATTTTTGTACATACACCTGATATACAGGGTGAGACCAAATATATGTATCTGAAAAGAATTATACGGTGGTATTGTTTTGATATTTTCGTGAATGGAAGTTAACACATATATATGTCCATTTAAATTATTATTGCAAGTTAAGTCCCCTAGACGTCCGTTATACAGAGTGCTTCATTTCTTTAATTGAGTATTATTATACTTCCTAGTTAATTTTCTGATAACTTAATTGAAATGTCCATATTAAAATAAACTATTTACTAACTGTATAGACCTACATAATAGTCACGATGTGTTTATACTGATACCGGGTGTCCAAGTGCAAAGGACCAAAGCGATATCTTAAACTTCATATAGGTACGGAAAAAATCGTTAACATAAAAAATTCCTTGCAATTGGATGTCGTTGCGAAATACAAAGCTTTTGGAGATTGACAGATAGAAAGGTTAGATGTGCTTCATTTATTATGCTCACTATTTTCTAATAAAGTTTTCAGTAGATTCTTTTGATAAAGAAGGCGCTTGTCTAAGTTCATCTTTATTTTGCAAAACTAAGAAAAGAAAATTCTTTAAGATACTTGTGTCTTCACTGTTTACACCATCGACAGACCGGTTTAGCAGGTCTACCTCCATCATCACTACCGCTTTGTACAGTCATTGGCAATAAGAAATGTTTATGTAGAAATGTTAATGAACGTATTTTAATATATTAAAAATATCTAAGCTTAATAAGATATCAGTTAACTGAACTGATGAGGCGGAAAACAGTAAATAATTTTTGGTCTTGATATAACCATTGTCATAGAAATCAAAAAGTTGCATAATCAAATGTTAAATGTCTATCACCTCCACATTATTTGCATTTAGTATATGATTTAAAACATTTGTAGAAGGATATTTGATTAGCTCTTGATACCTAGCGTAACCTATAAAACCATAGTACAGCTGACACATGAGAACAAGTAACTAAAGTTCTGGCACCAGTCTTTCAGGTGCAGTAAGTACCTAATATTGGGTTAGGTTCTTCTTCCTCATTATTCGGCACAAATGCAATCCACAACTGGTAACGACTAGCATTTCTGAGGCGAGAATATATCCTTACCCGTATAAAACCGGGTTCGTAGTTTTCATCAAATTGATATTGAACCTGGCGGTCCTCTATTTCATTGTCCTGTATATAAGAAGGAGCAAGCTTTAATTGAAAAATACCTACAGCTAACTCTTTAAGATAGTAATGTGACAAACGTGGGAATGAGGGAACGATAATTTCACTTAAATCAACACATCTGCCCCTTCTAGCGCGTAAGTTTTCCTCCTCAACCCTGGCTTGAACAACATTTAGCTCTTGAACTTTTTGAAGAATATTTTCAGCTAGCTCAATAGTAGCATCTTGCATTAAAATGGGTGGAAAATATTTATTTATAATTGCTCCAGCAACTTTAATAAAATCAGCAATATTACAAATGTGGGGTGTTTTTATCTTAAAGCTAAAAAATTTAAAAATTGATTTTAAGTGCCCATTGCGTGCTTCTACGATCCACCTGGTTTTCGTAACGAGACGACTATCATTAGCCTCTTCTGTGGATAACAGTAGCTGACCTCTGGGCAAAAAGGCTGGCATTTTAAAATTAATACCTAATCTATTTAAAGCTGGAATAGCATCCAAGTACCCGCGGTCGAGAATGAAAATATCTCCTTCATTAAACCATTCACGCATTCCATTCACATCTCTATTAAATTCGCTTATAAGTATGTTAGCATCGTTGTTTTCAGAATTTGAGAAATATAGCCCTTGAATGTCTAGAATAAATCCGCTCGGGGCAACAAGCAGATATGGCTTGATAAGATATTTACCCTTATAAGCACAGTAGGACTGTCGCAACACTTTAAAACAAGAACTTTTCTCTATTTATAGATAAGTACAGTCATTATACACTATAACTTGAGGCCGATCCAGGTTTTGATTATATAGACGATTTGCAAAAGGAGTTACATGATTTTCGATGTAGCTGTCTCTTGTTGTAGCAGTAAATCCAATATTTTGTGGTACAAATCTTGCAGAAAGAGATTGTCTAACTAGAGATATAGCTAAACTGGTTTGTTGTCTTGTGGAATAAAAAAAAATAACCGCTAAAAAACTATCACTAAGACCTTGTCGTAACTTGCACAGGAATGCTAAGAGATCTTTTTTACTTACATATCTCAAAGAATTTGCTATTCTAACGGGGTCACAAAAGTTGAAAAGATTATTAAATTGATCTTTGGTTATAGGAGAATCTGCTTTAAATTGAGAATCTGTGAAGTTATTTTCGTCTTCGTAAGCCGTGTGGTAGCTTTTTTTCTTAATTTCCTTACGTAATGCTTGTAAAAAATATAAATCTAATTAACTGCTAATAATGGCCGATTTACATATCGTAAGCCAGGGAGCAGAATCTCAAACAGATTACCATTCTCATCCCAATGAATATTACAGCAGTATGTATTTTCTGGCACGTATATCTCTCTCAACAAAAATATTAATTCTACCTTTCATGGATATTTTATGTATATCATTCCCATCGTTACAAATGCAGCATAAGTGAGTTGACCTTTGTAGCACATTTAATCGCAAACAATTTGGATTATTGTCTATTGCTTGAATTTTCCTTGCAATAGAAATATTGCAGACATTGCAGATTCGAGTTTCTTCTAGTATGACCCGTTCTGGTAGATTTGCTTCGCGTCGACGTGCAATCACAATTTCCTGCTTTCTTGCATTTACCTCACCACTTATTTTCACCATAACCCTAGTAACTAAAGCATTTCCACAAGTAAAACATGGAATTCGATTCATTTTTCACATAAACTCTTCAACGATTTTAATTCAAAAAGTAGATTTGCAGCTAAGCATCAACAATATCACTTAATTAGTGGATTAATCTTTGACGTTTCATAGCCACTTACTATATTGTTGTTATTTTATAAGTTTGGGAATAGAAAAACATAATAATTGTAGTATGAAAAACGGAAAGAAAAGTGCAAAATCAGAAAAAAATTTAGTTTTACGAATAAAAGCAGTAGAAAAAGCGTAATACCATATTACGGTTTTGGTTTAATCGAATAAGTAAATACTAAATATAACTTTATTAGAAAATAGTGAGCATAATAAATGAAGCACATCTAACCTTTCTATCTGTCAATCTCCAAAAGCTTTGTATTTCACAACGATTATGTTAACGATTTTTTCCGTACCTATATGAAGTTTAAGATATCGCTTTGGTCCTTTGTACTTGGACACCCAGTATCAGTATAAACACATCCTGATTATTATGTAGGTATATACAGTTAGCAAATAGTTTATTTTAATATAGACATTTCAATTAAGTTATCAGAAAATTAACTAGGAAGTATAATAATACTCAATTACATCTATTAAAGAAATGAAGCACTCTGTATAACGGACGTCTAGGGGACTTAACTTGCAATAATAATTTAAATGGACATATATATGTGTTAACTTCCATTCACCAAAATATCAAAACAATACCACCGTATAATTCTTTTCAGATACATATATTTGGTCTCACCCTGTATAACAGGTGTATGTACAAAAATAATGAAAGTAAAGAAAAGGTTGTAACCAGTAGTACAAAAAAATAACATTCCACTAAGTTTTGCGTTAATATTGGCAAAAATGTCCATTTTATGATATATTGAAGGTATCAAATAGTGATATTCCAGACCCTGTATATAAAAAACTGTTGAGCCTTGAGCTTTCGGGCAATGAAGACATTTGATCAATTGGTAAAGTTCTAGAACATATCAAAATTTGGTTAAATTCTGACCGAAAGGTATTTTACATTTAAAACGTGCCCCCTCCTTTAACGCTTGTATTAATTGTTTTTATTTTAATTTATTTATATCTTTCGTGGTATTCGTCACTTATTGCTATCTCTTTTATTAAATAAATTTCATTCCGATAGTTACATTTTAATAATTTTAATAAAGGTACGTTTAATACTCTATGTATATAGGAATGAAAAGCCGTCATTTTATAATTATATGAATGGGCGGATGAATTATGAACTACTGAGTCTGTATGGACAGCTTTGTGAAAAATAGAAAAATCTAGTCTATTATCCATTTTGGTGGTAGTTAAATCAAAATAATTGGTTTAATTATTATTTGCTGTCTTCAACGTAAATTCAATGGATATATGTAGTTTATTTAAAATGCTCAAAGCAGTTGTGTAGTAGAACCTACCTGAGACCTACAAAAATATCGTCAACGTATCTGTACCAAAATAAAAAAATTTTCTCAGCGGGTTGTTATGTATTTGATTTTCTTATTGATGCTTAAATATTTCCGCTAGCAAAGGACTTCATGGGTTTCCCATTGCAAGACATGGTTATCAATATCAAGATAATTTTGATCTAAACATGCTGTTAAGGTATCTAATACCTCTTGGTCAAAGAGGTATTAAGGTTTAACATTAACATATTGTCTGTACTATTTGCGACCTCTACACTGGGATCTCCGGGAATAAATTCACTATACAAAATGAAATCAATCATTTTCAATGAATTATTAATACTATGTTTAGCAGAAAACTCACATTTTTGTTGGATAATATCTATTAATGCGTTCGATATTTTAAATGCAGGTGCTGTTATGTACGAAACTGAAAGTCTAACTGAGTGCTCCTTTTTTTATCAAGCAGTATAGTTTTGGTATTAGTTTTTGTAAAAATCGGTAGGATTTTTTGAAATTTGCCTTTCTTTAAAAATAATAACGTTGTTTCAACATAATCTACTTTATTCATGGTGATTCCTTTTATCAGCACGAGTAAAAAGTTATTTGATATTATGAGATTTCTTCCTAATTGCTTCGACTAACTTAATTTATGAATTATCTGTAGTATATTCATCTTTTTGAAAGTATTAGCGAATTTAAGTGTTTGAAATAAGCCTTCACTAAGAAAAGCTGTTTCTTCTGGTATAAATTCAGCATTACTAATACTTATAAATTTAACAAGTAAAACGTGATTTGAGTATAACTACAGTTGCAAAATTTCTTATTCACAACTTTGATAAAAGACCATCAAGTTTTGATTTTTGTGTATTATAGAATCAATTTTTACCATTATAATTAAACAGTCAAACTCTAAATTAGATAGTTTGTAAAATAATTCAAAAACTTAGATATGGCAAAATAATGTTTAATTAAATGAATGTAATAATGACTTATATACAAGGTGTTTCATTACTAATTGAAACTGTAGAATCCTGAGCTCAAAATATGAAAATTTAACCCAAATCACCTAGATAAAATGTGTTTGAGTTGCAGGGTGTTCTATTTAAAAATTTAAAAATTATTTGCCCAGTACAACTATTTGACGTTTTATTGTCATACGTGGCGGGAAGTGTAGGTACTATACACCCCACTAAATTATGTTAAATAAACGTTTCTGGTTACTACTAGAGGCGTACGGCAGGGGCAAGGGTTGACCCTTCCCAAATTCTACGCCATTGACGAAATTGCAATTTTAGCACAATTTTTCGATTCTCCAATACTTTCTACGTAAATATAATACTTTCTTCATAATGTGCAACGGGCGTAGTACCCTTAGATAATACTTTTGTTTATTTAATCCGCTCCAAAGAATAAGATTTGAGTTCTTTTAAACCTTTTTATAATATCAACATTATTGAAGAAAATTTAATACCTGAGATGATTATTTTTTATTACGTTTCATTAAAAATGAATGGGTTCAATTTATAAAGATATCATTTACTAGTTAACTTTTACTTTGCTTGCCTACGAAAGATGGTTCCCTAAAAACTTCTTTGTCAGTCAAGTCCACTCCAACACTTTCGTCACTAAATTCTTCTACATCTTGTTTAGGGTCCGTATTTTGCTTACTAATACAAATATCTTCACCCGAAGCACTATCATCATCCGAGCCCCCTACTTCTTGTTCCTCTTGCTCTTGAAGAATTGCAGCTCAAAATTTGTTTAATTCTGCCTCGGTGAGTTCATTAGGATTTCTTACATAAACTTTATCCCTAAAAATGTAAACACATTTAAAATCAAGCCTTGAATTATGGTAAATGTAAATAATAATAGTTAAAAATGTACTCACATAGTTAGTCGCTACGTGTATAAAGTACACTGATTGTGAGAAAACACACTACAACACAATATCTGTCTGCTCCTGCGGTTCGTCACCAACTGAGGTGGTAGAAGAAAGAAAGAACCGTTGTTCTCAGAAGTAATATGAAAAATAGCTAAGTCTGTGTATTTTATACACTCTAGCGCCTACTTCAATACTTCAAGGTTAATAAACAAAAGCAGTAATGTTGATTTACAATTACAATTTTGCTTTATGTTTAGTAACTTCTTTCTTAATTGGTTGAAACAGCTAGCTCAAGTTAATATAAAGAAACGATTTCTGTTATCATTGCCCAAAATTATGCTCATTTTGATTTATTTATTTATCTGGATTCCTATTGAGTTGACCTCTTTCTGCATTTCTATACTTACTAATTGTGTAAACTTGTGATATTAATCATCTTTAGCAATAAAAGTAAATCAAACGTTATATTATACTCATTTAATTAAACTATAAATCTGAACGAAAATGCATCAATGCGTTGTTTACAAATATTTATAAAATCAAACCTAAATCTACAATAACCTTCTTAAAACTAACATATAAGGAATAAAACCTTTATCAGAATCAAACGATTGTTCTCGTTTCATTGTGATAATCAAATGTAAAGTTTCGAGCTAAAGCTTTATTTATTAACCCAAAAAAAAGAGGTTCTTACTTATTTTCGTTGTAAAACTGATGATGTAATGCTGGTGTTTCTTTGACCGCTGATAAGGGGCCTCAGATAGGTTAAAGCCTTTTCTTCCGATGATGTCACCTGTCGGAACTCTGGCACCGCTTTTCGATTTTTGTCCTTATCTTTCCTTATACTTTTGTGTGGCTAAATACGCTTCTAATTTTCTTTCATCAGTTAATGATTTTAGTAAATAATTGTTCGATATATTTACACTATACAGTTTTTATTTAATCGTTCAGCTTTAACTACAAATGGCCTTCGCAACAAAATGCAAGCTATTTTCAACCCGCGAATGCTCCCTTTTTGCACATCAATAAAATCGAGTTATTGTCCTTTATACTTCGATTTCCCAATTTGGGTCGATTACTGTCTATTATATTTGTTGTTCACTACTTAAATACAATTAATTACGGTTATGAGACACACAAAATGGGTTATCTTCACATATTACGTTACTTTTTATTATTTTAATACGGAAAGTAATTTTCTACTTCTTCCCTATCACCGCTAATTAATTCTTATTTGTAATTTTAACACTTTATAGGGAAGCGGGACTATAAAATGTCGCTTATACTGCGAATTATGGTCGCTTATTTTTATGCGACACTTTCTGTTCGCTTACTTATCGCGACGGTCTGTGATCGCTCACTGTATGCGACTCTTTTAAAAACTCATGATTATAATAGCGTCATTCCTTTCCAACACATTAATGCACTTGCAAATGCCGTGTATTTTAAATATTTTCACATTGAATATATAGATAACTTATTGAAATAAACTCAATCCTTTCATCTTAATGTTATTTACATTCAAATATAAATAACCAATAACCATTTCTTTATCCAGAAAAATAATATATAAATATCTAATCTCGTATAATTTAGCGCGAAATTTTGATTTTTCTAAAGCTCCCGTTAAAAACGATAAAGTCATTATTTTTCTAGACGTTTTAAGTTAAACATGAAGCTGCTGCACAATTATTTTGATTTTAGTGTGTATTAATCATGTCGTTTAACCATTTTTTCGCTAAACGATATTATAACTTAAAAGTAGTATTAAAATAATTTAAAAACACTTTAAATCAATTAAACTAATCTCTAAATTTATCATAAATAAATGCGATTCGAATGATTTCTCCATATCATTTAGATAAATGCTTTCATGGTACGACATATTAAAAATAAGCTTAGGTTTTGTGTAGCTGTCTCTGGTATGACTTAATTGTTTCGATCTAGTAGGATGCTATAATTGCTGTTGGTTGTTACTGTCGCTTAAGATTGTGATTGTGGTAAAATTTAAAAAGTCGATTAAGTGAACGTGGCGCGGCACAATAATTTCACTAACCTCGAAGTGCGAGATATGCTCTGTTTATGTAAACGAAAATTATTCCTGTCTTGCTGTTGCTCGAATATATGAAGAAATGTATCTAATCAGAGTTCAACCCAATCGCCAGAGTTTCAGTAATATTGTTAATCGATTAGGGGAAACTGGACAATTTAGGCATAACAGTGGTATGGGACGACCGAAAAGATTAACTGTGGGTCAAGAGGATGATATTTTAGTGCGAGTTTCTGATAATCCTGAACTAAGCAGTCAGGGTTCAGCAGCAATGATTGGAGTAAGCCACTCTACAGTTATTCGAATACTGAAAAAGACAGTTTACGACCTTGCCACTTTACACCGGCAAAGAATTTATTGCCTAGAGATTGTCCTTCACGAATGAATTTTGCTCAGTGGATGATAAATAAAAAAAATAAAATCATAATTTTATTGAAAAAATTATTTTTACCGACGAGGCCCCATTTACACGTAGAGTAGTTTTCAACCGAAGATATAGTCACAATTGGGATATTGAAAATCCTCATCTATTACGAAAATCACATTTTCAACACGAATTCAGGATTAATGTATGGTGCGGTATATTTGGAGAAAGTTTGTTGGGTTCTTATGAATCACCAGCAAATTTGAATGGTAACTCGTACTTACAGTTTTTACAAACTACACTTTTCGATTATCCAGAGGAATTTCCACTTAGTCAAAGAAGAGACATGTGGTTCATGCACCTCATTATTCTTTAATAGTGCGGAACTATCTCGATCATCAATTTATTCATCGTTGGATTGGCAGGGATACTGAATTTTCGTGGCCCAAGCAATAGATACTCGTCAGGATGTATGGCAGCAAATTTTAAATTCCGTTAGTTATAATTTCCACTCAACCAAACATATTTTAGAAGATCGTTTAGCGAAAGAATGGATAAACTTATTGAGGTAAACATTGAACATTTGTTATAACAGGTTTTAAAGTTTTGTTCGTGTGATTTTTAATATTTTCTTATTAAAATTGTATTTTACTTAGATTATAACATTGTCAGAACAACAATTTGTTTTTAATTGTTTAATGCATCTATTCGTTTCAAGAAATTTCGATATATAAGACCATGTTTTTTTGTTAATACGGATTAAAGTTTCATTTGCCTATTAAATGCTTCAATGACCCAAAACACCGATATAACTAATACGCATTAAAATCAAAATAATTGTGCTGCTTCATGTTTAACTTAAAATATCTCCAAAAATAATGACTTTATCGTTATGAATAAGGAGTATAACATTTACGTAGAGAGTATTGGAGAATCGAAAAATTGCGCTAAAATTGCAATTCCTCCAGTGACGTACAATTTGGAACGGATCAAGTAGTCACTTGCCCTGTCGTACGCCCCTGGCAGTAGCCAGAAACGTTTATTTAACATAATTTAGTAGGGTGTGTAGTACCCACACTTTCCGCCAAGTATGACAATAAACGAAGAGTGTATATTATTATAAGTTTTTGTTGTGAACGAATAAGTTCAAAGTTAAATATATAATAAAAAATTATTTTTAATTTTATTAAATACATAAATAAAAAGTTTACCTCGAGTAGGATTTGAACCTACGAAGAGTGTATAATTTATAAAAACTTATGTTTTTTTAATGACATATACAACTGTTATTCAGATTTGGATTTCTGTAATCACATACCGAGGTACTTTCGGAATAAAAAGTGACCCGCTACTAAGTGAAAACGGCCTCTGCGGAGGACGGATGAGCAGGTAGAGGACAGGGCACCCTATTGTCCTTGGGGGGAGAAATTATCCCAAAAGACGGATAAGTCGATCCCGCAGGACTTATCCTGAGGATGGGGAATGCAACGGAATACCACCCCATTAAAGGCTCAAAGAGCATCCAAGAAAAAGGTGAAGAAAGAAAAAAGTAAAGAAATTATGTGTTCTTCGTATATGAAGCAATCCAGAGAAATAGCTTGCTATTCGGATCGCAGGGGGAGGAAATATCCGAGAAATTCAAAGGAAAAATTAAAAAAGTTAAGAGTGGGCACTTGAAACGTTAAAACACTATTAGGCGGCGAAAATCTTAGAAAAGAAATGGAAATAAATAGAATGGACATCATAGGGATAAGTGAACCAAGATTAGAAGAAGAGGTAAAAGAAGATACGAAAAATACTACCCAGAATTAAAAGTGGAGAAGTTAGTGGAAGGAACCGAGTAGAATTCTTAGTACATAAAAAAGTAAGAAACAGCATTTAAAGAGTGATTTGCAAGGGTGATCCAATAATTGCCTTGAAGATGACTACAACTCCAAAAAAACTGTTAATAATTTAGGTTTATCTGCCGACAGCTGACTCTAAATGATGAAGAAGTAGATGAGGTTTATGAGACAGTAACATCACTATTGGAAGATGAAGGCAAAGGATGCTGTAAAATAGTTATTGGAGCTTGTAACGCGAGTGTTGGTGAAGAGAAGGTGGAGGGGATTGTAGGAGGTTATGGAGTACAAAATAGGAACGAAAGAGGAGAACGTTTAATAGAATTTTGTGAAGAAAGGAAAATGATTATTTCAAAAACTTGGTTCAAAAACCACAAGAGAAGGCTGTATACATAGAAGTTACCAGGTGAAAGATGCAAAAGGTAAATAGATCTTAATCGAAGAAAGATTTAGAAATGGTGTGAGCAAATTACATGGTCTTCTGGGGGCAGACATAAACAGTGTAGCGTCTGATATAAGTATAAGACTGAAAAAAACCTAAACGAAGGAGAAAATGGAACTTAGAAAAACTGAAAGTAATGGACAAGCACGAACTAGAGTAAGATATGAAAAGGGAATATGTCTAGATTGAAGTTAACAAAAATAACAGCGCTGAAGAATGTTGGACTGAAAGTAATGGACAAGCACGAACTAGAGTAAGATATGAAAAGGGAATATGTCAAGATTGAAGTTAACAAAAATAACAGCGCTGAAGAATGTTGAACTGAAAGTAATGGACAAGCACGAACTAGAGTAAGATATGAAAAGGGAATATGTCAAGATTGAAGTTAACAAAAATAACAGCGCTGAAGAATGTTGGACTAGGCTTAAGGTTGCAATACAAAAAGTGGCGGAAAAGAGGATAGGTTACAAGAAAGGTGAAATAGCGAAAAAACCTTGGACAACTTCGAAAAAAAGAAGAAGAAAGTACATAAGACAAGATACAGAGGAAGGTAAAAAATTGTACAGAAGGTTAAACAACGTGTTAACGACAGAAACCCTGAGTGCCATGGAGGAAGACATGATCTGGTCTATAACAAGCTGCAAATTTTAACATGGGATGGAAGTAAGAAACAAGGCAGACAAACAAAGGACATGGAAAGCAAAGATGGTAGAACATTGACAGAAGTGAGTGAAGTGCTTACAAGGAGGAAAAAATACATAAAAGACTGATATAAGCTAAAGATTTAGCATTAGAAAAGGAGGAGGAAGTTCAGAAGGATGACAAAGTGCATAGGATATTAGAAGATATAATAAAATTAGCTTTAAAGGACATGCAGAATGGTAAAACTTCGGGAGGGGACGGAATACCAGTCGAACTGATTAAATGTTTAAGTGAAGAAAAAGGTTTGAAGAAATTAAAGGAATTAATAAGATCTATGAGAGTGGGCAATGTCCAGAAGATTTTGTTAAAACTGTTATGATTCCGTTAGAAGAAAAGAAGGGTACTAAGAAGTGTTAGCAACACAGAACTATAAATATAATAGGTCACGCGGCAAAAATATTGCTATGGGTCTCAAATAAAAGATTGAGAAAAATGATGGAGGAAAACACAGAGTAAGAACAATTTGGATTCAGGAGAAGCGTGGGAATAAGACGAAAACGATTGGTGAAAGGTACTTAGAATGGAGAAAGAAAATAAGTCTGTGTATGGTAGATTTGGAAAAGGCATTCGGTTGTGTGAAGTATGAAAAGTTGATGGATGTATTGAAAGTTAGAGTGGATTGGAAAGAGAGAAGGTTAATCAGCAAACTTTACATGAATCAGAAGGTAACTCTGAGGTTAGGAGTTAACCACAATAAGACCAATGTTATAAGAGTTGGGGAAGAAGAAAATATGGACGTAATAGTGAGAGGAAAAAAGATGGAGTAAGTGGGAAGGTATAAATACGTGGGCACGGAGTTAACACAGGACTGGAAGAGTGAAGAGGAAATGAAAATGAGAATAGGAATGGCAAAACAGACGTATCGCAGGAAAAGAAAGTTGTGTAATAGCCGACAAGCTTGGAACTCAGGAAGAAGTTAGCAAAGTGTTTTATATGGAGTGTCCTCCTATAAGATTGTCCATGTGAGACATGGACAATAAGCAGTAAGATGGAAAACAGGTTAGAAGCATTTGAGTTGTGGGTGTGGATGAAAATGTTGAAAATCAACTGGACGGATCCAGTAAGAAATGAGGAAGTATTAAGGAGAGCGGGAGAAGGAAGGGACCTGTTGAATACTATTAGGAAAATGAAGAGGTTTGGACATATGGGGAAATAGTTGGCTAACAGATGTTCTGGAAGGGTCAGTGGATGGAAGATGGAAGGGAGGAAGAAGAAAGAGGAAGTGGATAGATGGCTTAAAGGTAGGAGTGAAAAGAGAGGCCATGGATAGAAAGTCGTGGAGAGGAAACACCTGATGACCTGTTTCAGTAAAATACCGAACAAAAAAAAATTAGATAATAGACTAGGTTTTTTCTATTTTTCACAAACCTTCCCATATACACTCAGTAATTCACCTGCTCATTCACATAATTATGAAACAATGGCATTTAATTCTTATGTACATGGATTATAAATTTTCAGGCAGAACTTAATTTAATAAAACAAATAACAGTACATAGTGGATACAACGAAAGGGATATATATATATATATATATATATATATATATATATATATATATATATATATATATATATATATATATATATATTCCTACAGAACAATTAAAACAAGCATTAAATTTAGTTAATCCTAATATACCAGCTTTAAGAGAGAACTTCATTTTAGCACATGCAGGAAAACCTACAAAAATAATTTCTAGTGCATCAATAGCTGATAGAGGAGAAAATAAGAGCTTACAAGTTAAATTGTGGTGATTACTATAAATGTTGTATCGTTCAAACAGGAAGTAGTTTTCAAACTAGAATATCTGAACATTTTAGGTCTGTTCATTCCATAAAAATTGCAACACCTACCATTTATTGAACGATTTTATTGAAATTTTCGTCAACGATGTCTTTTATTAGAACAAATAAATGATTAAAATTTGAAAACAAAAGAACAAAAACTAAAAATACTTTTTTCAATAATGAGTTGCTCCGCCACGATTTGTAATGCACTCATTTAGACGGCGTGACATGCTATTAATCAAGTGATCTATAGCTCCCTATGGTATACCAACCCAAGCTTCTTGAATCCGTAGCCGGAGATCGTGTAAGTTATGTAGAGGGTGTGGTAAATTACCCAGTCGCCTACCGACCTCATCCCATACGTTCAATGGGCGACAAATCAGGTGACCGAGCAGGCCATGGGAGGACGGCAATGTTAGCTTCTTCCAAAAAAACGTATGAGGGCGCGTATTATCCTGTTGGAACGGGTTCTAGCACATTGGCAATATAACCAGCGGCGTTTAAGTTACCATCATTAAAGATGAAGGGTGATCTGCTACCGTAACATATTGCACCCCATATCATTACTCCTTGTGTGAGGGCTGTGTTGCGTTCCACAAAAAATGTTGAGTTTTTACGTTCTCCACGCATCCGTATGACCCTCCTACGACCATCGTGGTCCCACAAGCAAAATCCAGATTCGTCAATAAACACAATTCGATGCCATTTTTGCGCCCAATTCGCTCGTTGCTCCATTCTAGCCTGCGTAGACGGTGAAGTGGTGTAAGAGGAAGACACAAAATGGACGATATGAACGCAGCCCATAAGACCTTATCCGGCGATAAACAGATGACATTGACATTCTGGGTCCTACACCTCTCATCCAGTCATTTGCAATCGATCGAGTTGTTGAAAATCTGTCTCTTGTGGCCAAAAGTCTTAAGCGACGTGCTTCGCGATCTGTAGTCTTGCGGGGACGTCCAGATCCAGGGCGACGTTGTTGCTCCACTTCCGCAGAATATTTGGACCAACATCTCAATACCGTTGTAACATTTCGGTTTACACGACGAGCAATTTCTCTTAGCAAAAGTCAGGCCTCTCTCATGCCTATAATACGGCCACGTTCAATATCAGTTATTGGGCAAAATGTTGATGTTGACGTGCTCTTGGCATTGTTTCCAAGTTCAGAACGAAATTTTGAGAAAAATTGACAGTTAATTACACACTGATTGGTTGATTTCTTCAAATTTATTGTTGCTAAGTGCAAATGAAAAAACAAAAAAAAAAAACTACTAGCTAAATTTTATTCAATCGTTTGTTTGTTCTAATGAAAGACATCGTTGACGAAAATTTCAATAAAATTGCTCAACAAATTCTAGGTGTTGCAATTTTTATGGAAGTCAGTATATATTAATAATGAATAGAGAAAATCATAATTTTAATAGTAACATTGAAATTTTACTCATTCAGAGCAAAAGTGAAAAACTAGTTTCATTAGAGGCTTTAGAAATTAATAAGATAGTATACTCAGGCCAGTTATTAAACGAACAACTAGATGTATACAATTCACCACTTTTTAATTGATACATTTTTATTTAACTTCCCACCCACTTTCTTAATAACTCGGTAAATATTGTATAAAAACATACGCAGTGTAAGTAAATTACTGAATCTGATGAAGACACGGTGTTATCGAAACAATTATCTTTTAAGCAATGTAGTGAAACATCAAAAACAGTGTTTGTTTTATTTCTACTCATGTTGTTAGTGTTAATCTTATAATTTTCTTAATTATTTTAATTGACAAGATGAACATAACTTGAATTAGGAAAAACGCTTAACTTAAAAAAATTGAGAACATGTCGCACTGTTGAAGGTTGCTTCACTTTAATTATGTGTAGCAAAACTTTGGTTGGTAAGAGATAAGTCACAATTTTCGTTGTAAAAGATGTCTTTATATTTCTTGCACAAAGATATGATTTCAGTTTTTTCTTCTAGATTAAGATGACTAGTTCAAATGATATTTGGAATATCAATCTTAAAATTTTTAATTTTTGGATTTACTAAATTAACATTGGTAATACTACCTCGTATTGTTGAAAATTTATTTCTACTTCACGTTCTTCTTCAAAAGGAATAGTACAAATGCCACTTTCTGCAACTGCAATTGATTCTGCAATAATATAATTGTCTAATTTATTTTCTAGGATTATAACTTGTCCTCAATCGACATTTACGAGAATTCTAATACTATTTTTAACAATTTGTTTTACAGGTTTAAAATTCTTGGGGTTTAATTCCATAAAAAACGGTATTTTAGATTTACCTATCTCTAATGTTTAATTATTACAATTAATCGTAGCTTTAAGTTTTTGGAAACCTTCGCTTCCTATTAATGCGTCAAATCTATCATGCCATTGCATTATTTGAAAATTAATTTTATTATCAAGTCCAAATTCCTTTAAAATAGGATAGGATACATTCTGATTATCGGTTATCGTATTATTTAAACTTTTAACAGTAAATGGTTTAAAAAAAAATTTTTTTTTAATGTTCATAGGCGGAACCCGGATTTATTATTGAATTAGATGCTCCGCTATCTATTAAAATCTTTAATTTTAAACTAGGAATCGTTATGAATGGTAGTTTTGGTTTGCTTGTTAGCGAATTTAAATCTAAATTTGTGGCTCCGACGTAGGTATTCGAAAATTTTCAGTAGATTCAAATAGGGTTTCAGGAAAATTTTCAGTAAATTCAAAAGTTTTAGGGTTGTGGTAATCTTCTTGATTATCTTCGTCGTTTTCCTCTATTGCTATTGATTGTTCATCGCCTTGAAAATTGTAAAGTTCTTCGGAATGAAAATTACGGGGGCCCGTGCTTCGAAAATAGTTCCAAGGGTTACGTGAATTAATGGGCTGTTGATTTGGTCTGCCCGTATTTCGTGTGGATATTGACATCGAGGTTGGTTTTGACTCAGGTTCCTTCTTGCCAAATACTTGCGAATCTGTAAGATAATTTGTGAACACTGGTCTCGTCTGGAAATTTATCGGACTACGCGGAAATTGATTTTGACCTAGATTACGGTTTGTAAATTGTGATGAAGGTTTATAAAAATTATTTGCGTTTGCCCGTTGAAAATGTTTTGATTGTTGAGTTTTATTCGAGAAATTATTGAATTGTCTAGTTGTCGATGGTTTTTGTCGAACAAAATTTAGAAAATTGACCTGTTGTTTATAATTATCATAGTTTCTCAACTGAAGTAAACAACCTTCTAGGGATTCTACATTTTTATTAGATATAAAAGACCTATGTGGTTCTAATAAACCTGCCATGTAGGTGAATAAAGCCTTTTCTGTATAAGCGTTAGTTTTATAATTTTGAAGGTTAATATCTGTTTCATTTATGGTTACGTGTTGTAACAACTGTTGTAATTTACTTTAAATTTTTTCATAATATTCATCATAGGTTTCGTTTGTTAATTGAATACACGTAATGTTTCGTTTCTAGGGTCGCCGAAACGATTTATTAATGTTTTCTTTACCTGATCCCAAGTTAAGCAATTTGAAATTACTAAAGAGTCCCTAGCAGTACCAACTAATTTGAAGCAGCAGATTTCGAACAACAATTTATTTAATGTACAGTTTTCGTGACCTGATGAATTACTTCTATAATTAGCTATAAACTTTTCACACTGTTGTATGAAATATGATAAGTTTCTACTTCCCCCTTCATATTGAGGAATCATTTATTTAGCAATATTTATTTCAGTATAATTTGCCATTATTATCTGATTATTAATTAATTGATTATCAGAATCGGAGTTATTTGAATGACTAGATATTAGGCCGGAGTGAAAAAAAAATTTTTCCTAATCGAATAGTACTATGTGCCGAAAGTTGTATACCCTTATTAGTATAACACCAGTGATTTTTTCAAAATTTTTAGAAGTCATCTTCTTTTCCCGCAATACGTCTGAAAATGGTAAATAATACATTTTTCTCTAGTTGCCTTCTTTCCCCGCACAGGATCTGATAATTGACCAAAAAACAACGGCAAAGCTGTTTTTAAGAATCCTATAAAATTCAGTGAATATTATAATAGTATTAATCACTATTAGACTAATTAAAATTAGTGTATACGTGTGTTTATGAACGTAGTAAAACATAAATTAATTAATTTAATGTTAAACTTGAAACTTATCTATCCGACCACATCGCCTCTATCGAGCAGAAACATCGCAAATCTGACTTCTCAGATAAATCAACTTGCAACCAGCAACAAACGTAATGAAGGAGTAGTCTCACACTAAAGTCTGTACCGAACGGTCGATATGAACTCAGTTCATTGAACTGTTATTCTTATTAGTTTTTGCCGGTTTTGTGTGTCTAAGTGCAAACAACAGTTAAGTTATTACCAATTGGTGCTTCTAGTTAGACTATTCTTAATCGTCTTTTGTTTTGTTTTCAATTTGTTTTAATTTAAAAAATGTCTGTGACACGAAATAAAACTTACTGTCCCATTTTCGGTAATCCAGTTGAATTAAGAAATAACTCCGGAATGTTGCCTACAAAAGAAGAGGTTCTAAAATACTACAATCATATTAGACAAAGGAAGCAAGGTGGGGGTCAACATAAACCACAAACGGGTGAAATTTATAGGTAAATTGCTGCCACAATAGAAGCAATATGGAAGCGAGCATCTATTCCCGTTGTGCATTCGGTGACAATAATAAACCAAATTAAAAGAGAACACAAAAAGCTTAATGATATTCTAAAGTATTATAGTAAGGCGCGTAAATAAAGTTGCAAAATTTAGAGAAAACGCAAGTCAATTATTTGATATTGCGGCTTGTAAATGCAAAGTTTTCGAAGAATGTGTATGTGAAAAGTCAAAAAAAATCACTACAATTGAAAGGTCTTTTCTCACTGATCAACGATCCACGAGAGCAATGTCAATAGGAACGGTTGACCGCATAACGACTAAGAAAATTTTGAAAAGAAATGCAAGAGAACGCAAACAAAAAGAAAATACATGCACAAATGAACTAAAAAAGAGTAGACCTTCAACATGTGAATTTTATGAGTTATTCGACGATATGCAGTCCGAAAGCAATGTAGCAAAGCAGGAAGACGAAGAAATTGAGCAAATACAAATGCTGCCATCAACATCTTCTGAAAAACCTTCAGATAAAAATACAAAAACACCTCAAACAAGAATAAAGTTAGCAACTTTCGCCAGAACTTGCGACAGATATGGCCTTGCGGATAGACCGGCAGCCGCACTTGCCTCAGCTTTACTGCATGATCTAAACAAAGAAACTTCAGAAGATGTTGCTCTAATTATTGATAGAAGTAAAGTGCGCCGTGAACGAAAAAAATTTCGTCTTCATTTACAAGAGACAGATTCGGCGAGAGAAGAAAGTCCCCTAGCGCTTTATTTCGATGGGAGAAAGGATAAAATTATGACAATAGTTCGGCCTGAAAATTGTAGTGAAACACAGAGAGTTACTACAGAAGAACACATTTCTATAATAAGTGAACCTGGCTCCAAATACGTAGGTCATGCTGCATCAAAATCTGGTGCTGCCAATACTATTAAAGACGCTATTTGAGACATTTTAAAAGAAAATCGCATTAACACAACGAAGTTATTGGCAATTGGCTGTGATGGTACAGTTGTTAATACTGGTAACTGAAAAGGGGTTATCTGTCATCTGGAAAGTGACTTTTGAAAATATTTACATTGGATAATATGTCAGCTTCACTTTAACAAACTGCCACTGCGCCATATTATCGAAAAGATAGATGGGGTTACATCCGGACCTCGTCACTTTTCTGGACATATAGGGAAGCAATTGATACATTGTGAAAAGTTGCCTGTGACGGAATATCAACCAATTCAATGTACACTACCAGTAATTGACACTCCTTAGTAGCGACCAACAGTACCTTAAAGATATATGCGAAGCTGTAAGTACTGGAAACTGTTCACCAAGCCTTGCTGCACGAAGCCCTGGAAAATTATCGCACGCACGATGGCTAACCACAACAAACAGGACTCTAAGGTTGTACGTAAGTATAATTAATCCATCTAATATATTACAAGATATTGCCAAATTTATTATTAAAGTATACGCTCCAATGTGGTTCACTATTAAAACCCACCCGACTATAAAAGATGCACCCAAAAATCTGTGGCGCACAATTCAACTTAGTCGTTATTTACCAGATGACTTAAGACTTATTGTCAATAATATTGTTCAACGCAATGGCTTTTTTGCTCATCCAGAGAGTTCGTTAGTGGCAATGCTTGCAGATAGTAGGAAACATATACGTGTACTCGCTATTAGGAGAATATTGTTAATAAGAGCCAAAAACAGAATAAAACAAGAAATTATATAATCCCAAAAATTAATTTCGATGCACCCAAACTACATTGATTTAATTCAGTGGCATGATCCTGAGTATAATTTGACCGAACCAACTTTAACCCAGAATTTATCTCAAGATGAATTGAAGCAATGTCTTGAAGATGGAAGTCCAGAATTGCCTCTGCTTTTTAATTTACCGTGCCACACACTAGCTGTAGAGAGGTGTGTAAAAGTTGTTACTGAGGTGGCATTAGATGCCTATAGTGAAGTTTCAAGAGATGGTTTAATTAGAACAAAGCTTTGGACAGAAACATAATGCCTGTTTTTGAAACAAAATGTAACTACAAAGCTGAATAAGTTTATAAATCAACACTGCATTAAAAGTTTTCAAAAAATCTCATACATGTTTTACTAACCTGGTATTCCACCAATAGCTTTCAAATATTTTGAAAAAAATTCCAAATTATCTTCTTATCCTAATACAACCTTTTACACCTTAAAAATGAAAATTAAAAATTTTTAATTTTCAAGGTCATTGCGGGAAATGAAGATGGCCATCAAAAATTTTGAAAAAAATTCTAAATTATCTTCTAATCCTAATACAACTTTTTACACATAGTGCTAAGCGATATCGCAACTTTTTGAAAATTCTTAAGGTTTTCGCTCCGGCCTATTAGATATTCTTATAGGCTATCTATCGCGGAATTTAGTCATAAAAGATACCAACACGTATATTGTAAAAAGAAAGAAAGAAAAATTAAGTTATTACTTACAAAACTAAGGTTGCTAATAGCAGCTCAGGTATGCCTTGCAGTTGAGAAGTTCCACAGCGGTTTAGGATTCTCGATGGATGGTGTTGCGATTGTTGCGGACTCCGGTTTTTGTTTCCTAGGCGTTGTCTACAGTTGAGGTCCGTTGAAGGGCTAAGTACCTCGGTATGCCAGATGGATATTTTTACCAAAATTTGCTTAGCACGATGATGAATAATGATTGTATGCCCAATAAAGATTTAAAAATCGCCGACACTACGTTATATTATATAGAGCCGTTTGGGTATCATGTTCGCAGCGCCAATTATGTTTTTATTGCAAATAAGATTTATTTAAAAATAAATTATCACAATTAAAAACTGAGACCTAACTGACTATAAGTTAATATGAACTCTGCCTATTGTTATCAATGCAGCGTCTTTTATAACAATCATTAATTTACTTAAGATAACTAACATCTCTAAGACTTGATAAATTACAATAATAACAATATATATATATATATATATATATATATATATATATATATATATATATATATATATATATATATATATATATATATATATATATATATATATATATATATATATATATATATATATATATATATATATATATATATATATATCTTTATTTTACGCATTTGGTCTAGTTATTTATTTTTATCATTACGGCTAATAAAACAAATTCTTATGACATTGGTAATGTTTGTGTATTGTTATAGAAAGGGGATTTAAAGCGGTATCATGGGATAGAATATGCGACTTCATTATTGTTCTCTATATTTTGTGTTATTGCAAAATGTTTACGTGTTTGGGTATTTGTGCTTTTAGTTTACATTACGATGACAGGAGTTTCAACATTCGTTCAAATGAACCGTATTTTTTTTTTCGTAGAACTTTAATGCTATAGTAACCCTAAATACTATTTGAGTGCCTTTTTTCTATAAGCCATTTTACATGCACTAACATTCTACTGGTTCGATTATTATTTGTTTACTGTTAATTCAAATTTACAACTTGATTTAGCAATTATTGTAATTATAAAGATATATGTGATTGAGTTAAAACCTAGACAAAGGGGTGGTGTTTGTACTTTCACGTTTATCTTATGATTTTATGAGTTTTAACGAACGTATCTGACATGGGTTTGAAAGGACCCGTAATTTCCTAAGATTTGCATTCAAGTGCAACAATCATGTTTTCACGCTTTTGTATCTATAGAGTTATTTCACACGTTAAAATTTTACTAAATTGGATTAATGTTATTATTTGCTTATTAATATTCAAACCTCTGGGTTATAAATTTGTTCAAAAGCTCACCCTAATAATGCACTAGTGGTTGGTTTAACTAAACCAATCATTAGTAATTTGAATAAATTCTTCCAGATTAGAAATTATAATTTAGCTATTAAATTACTAATAATAAGTAAAATGGTTTTATTCCTTATTATTATATTCACCTTTACCTGATAATCGTAATAGCATTTACTATATTTCTGTCTATTGAATTGGTGAAATACAATTTTAATCTTTTTTAATGATTATATTGTCTCCTATTTGACTAAATCACATAATATAATGATTGTAGTAAAGCTCATTTAAAGATAAACACAGTAGTATGACTTGTAATTCTGTAGCTTCAATCTATTTCCGTTTGAATAGGTGAAAGTATAATTCTAAATCATTAAAAATTATACATTAGCGTTGAGTTATCCTTTATATTATTATTACACTGTTGTTTTAGTCCAAACGTTTTGATTTTTTGCACATTCAAGATTAATTATTTCCGGGTATGATGGTATTAGTTTTAATTAAAAGGGCCTAAAGCCCGTCTTTGTTTTATTAAGTGAAGATGTGTTTCAAAATCACACGTTCTTACTACCTACAAACTATATTACAGTTTGGATTCTATTTCACGTTATCACGTATTTACAAATCTTGTTTTTTTGGTAGCTTCATCCACAAAATGTGACAACTTGGAAATATTACTTATTTGTGCACTACCACACCTCGCAACCACACAAAATTGTACTTTATAGCAGCTGTAAATTTTGCGTGCGTTCTATACTGTAAACACGAATATAATATAATATATAAAAAAAAGCTTACTTGATATTCAGCCTGAATATTTGCACGGAAATAATTGTTTGTATTTCTATTTAAACATTGTTAAAGACAGATGAATGTTTGAGAAAAAGCAATTTGTAAATACCATTTCTATCGGAGATTACTTCGGCAGTAACGAAATAATGAATTTAAAATGACAGCTACGAACAACAACGAAAAGAATAGAAAAAGAGCTTTATAATGTAAGTGATATAAAAGAAAGTAATGCAATGATATATATGTACCGGGTGGACCAGTAAGCCGATCCTCCGGTTATATCTCAGGAACTGTTCATTATACAGCTAAATGCAATTGCTTTATAGTAGATGTAATTGGTTCATCTACGCCCTTTCGAATGAGACTAAGTTTCGTTAAAATAGGTTGATCCAAATCAAAGTTATAGGCTTTATTCACACAAACATTCTCACCCTCCCCCGCTATTTATTTGAAAAAATGGAAAAAAAAGTATTTAACAAAACTTGTGCAGAAATTATGCATCATTCTAATTTACTTATTTAATACATACTATGATTGGACATATTTTATAAAATAATTGTTTTTAAATTTTTCTATAAAGATTATGCCCTCTAGCGGTAAAGCTAGAAACTTGAAAGTTATTTTCAGCGATTTCTCTTGGCTGTACGATAAACAGTTCCTGAAATATAGCCGGAGAATCGGCTTATCTGGCCCACCCGGTACATATTGGAATCGTAACAGTACCTTAATCCATATGCTCCTCATGTGTAGTATGGCAAAAGAGATTACGATTTTTTACGAAAAGTTCATACTCAGCTGGATAAGAACTCTAAGAACTCTGTTGCGGGAAAAAAGCCTTGTAAGAGGTAAGAGTTATACTCTTTCTGGGTATTCATTTGTAAATCTGTAGGTATACCTTTGCTATATAAAGCACCCTTGAAAATGAATGAAGGAAATTTTCAAATATTAGACCCCTTTTTTGGAAAAACTAACACACGTTAGTATATGACGGCCCGTGTGCACTTTCACTGATGTTTTAGGCGCAATACCCTTTTTAGCTTTAAAGAAGATGTAGTGTATAAATAATGATGGTGCAAGACATTTGTGCACCATTCTATGCGTTTTTTTAAAGATATGCACTTTCTGTATACTAATGATATTAAATATTGTCACGTGGCCGTGGTTTTATCGAGTATTTGGCTTTAGTGTCGAAATTATAAGTTATTCATTAGTACATCTGAAATGTAGTATACGTTCAGGAAGTTGAACTTGATAACGCATAAATCTTTGGAAGCTTTTTTATTGTAACACTTCTTCACTTATTTGGACGAAATTTTGACAAATGGTAATCGCAAATTAAAATCCCTATTTTGAAAACGAAATATAATTTTTGGTTTGTTTATCAAGTTTAGATTAGAATTTTAAATTCAGATTTGGTTTATATATTGGCATCGATAGACAGTAAAATCCCTTTTATTAATTTGATTCAGAATTAAGTAATTCCGTTGTAAATAATAGTTGTTCGTAATTGTGTAGACATCGTTGAATATAGTCATTTTAATAAAATTGCGCCATTGAAAAATTACATATCACATTAAAATTGTTACTTTGCACTCAAATGTAATGTAGAAAAGCATATATTGCAATCTTTTTAATACGTTTTAGGCGACAGATTGGAAGTTTCTCGATAAAATTTTTGGCCTTATACAGAGTTTCCCTTTTAGATACGAGGCATTAAGTGCTAGAGTCGTAATGAAATCACCAACTTACAGGATACCAATTACATTTCAAGCAAACCGCTTGTTGCGATGTGATTCTTAGGCGATCCAATTTTCCCGTAGGCTTTCGAGTTTAGCTCGTTTTGGGCGCGCATTAAAAATTTAAGTAGTCCTTTTTATGATTGGTTAATTAATATATACGGAGAGAGAATTAAATGTTGCGGAAAGTGAATTATTCACAAGAGTCAATCTTAGTGCAGACGCAGAGGCGTTAATAGCTTACCACAGGCGTAGATTATTGTGAAACGACGTTACCTCAGATCCGTGTTGAAAGAACTCCCGTTAAAGGGATCACCCTGTGGAAAGGCTTTTGGTGTTGTTTCAACCAACACGTGATTAACTTTTCGTTAAGTGCAGCTTGTCCAGGTGGGCATCTTTCAGAATCCTAGAAACCTGGGGTAGTGTTAAAACCTAGTGCTTCGCCGTGCTGTTCGTGGATTAAAACCGCTGTAGTGCGGAAGAAACAAACGTCCGTTCCTAAAATTCAGGCACTCTGTTCACGGCTCGTTGGTAACTAAAAAGACTCGCTGTAAATATTTAAGCTATTTAAATTTAAAGTAATACTTGACATTCTGAACTTGTATCTATTTATAACAAAACTAATAAGCAACGTGTAAATATAGACATTAGTGTGTAGTACAACCGATTGAGATATTAATCAAACGCAACTTGGAAATTAAAGTGACTCGCCGCCTTCTTTAACGAGGTGGGTCATACTTTGGAGGTGCGAGCGTAGTTACAACGCAGATCAAATTGTCTATACCGGCCGCTTTATAGAGAAAAGTGGTACTTCCTAGAGGCCTACTGTTGAAAAGGCTGTAGTAAAATTTAAGGCGATAACATCCGCATGCGTAATTTTGCAGATTTGGTAACAATTTATAGTAAAGAGCTGTGTGTGTGTGTTTTTGTATGTGTTAACGGTTGAATACGCTGCTCATTAGGATCAAATTTATTAATATTTTACTGTGTAAATTTGAATGCAACCGTATCCGTTCGTGTTGTAATCAAAATCTATATGAGTTTTTTTATCTGTTGTATTGACTATTTTGTACGGAAATTTTATGTTACAATTGCGTTAAAAGGGGTAACGTAGATTATTTGTTATAACCATTTTATCTTGCCTTAATGGTAAAATTTACAGTAATTTAGAAATTGGAGACGTTTGAATCTAGCTAGCATCTCTGCATTTTAAGTAAACAAGGAATTTAATTTTTCTGGAAAATCTATGTATATAGGTTATGAACTTTTTTTTTTTTTGGAATGCGAATTCAGGTATGAACCCCATTACTTATACAGCGTATTAATTACGTGCATGTTAGTTGTTTGTTTTTTATTAGGACGAAATAATATAATTAACGTCAACATTTTTTCTTTGTTTTGAGTAAAGTAATTTCATTCGAAAGGTTAACAGGGGATTATTTTAATTATAAGGCAACATTAAAGAAAGATGCCCCAATGCATTATTTTCGTGAATTTGAGTATATTGTACAGCGAATTTCAAGTGGTTGTAAACTGAGTTAAAGTTTCTTTTCTTTGAAGTATAATTTCATTCAAGTCAGATTTATTAAGTGAAGTAACGTAGCGACAGAATTATTGGTCTTTAACCAGATCAGTGATTGATTTGGCAGCACGTCTTTATTTAGGATAGACATGCGACGTTATTTGTTTCTCTACAAGTATAACGAAGATCAGCAGGTACCAGAACCTGCCTGTGATTACATCCATCGGTAAGTGAGTTATTTTGGTATTTAAACAAGCTGTGAACCTTCGTAATTAGGCATTTCAACGCCGATTGTAGATTTAAAATATTCCGGCGGCATTTCCGGTTTTATAACAACCCCAACCCCCTACTGTGACTTATTTATGGTAAGCTATCCTACTGTGCGCAAAATTAAGTAATACCTTACCCACCCTAACCACTGAGCAGTCGAGCAAACCCCCCAATTTATCTGTTAGCCCGTTCTACTGCCAGTTTATACCGTAACAATGTGAGGGTCAAATGTTGAATAAAAATCATAAAATTTATATTTTTGTTTTATACCTCGTTATATTAAGCTATATAATTAGATATAAATAAAGTTTGATAGATAAATTAATAAAAAGCAATGAAACCATGAAGGATCTTTGTTTAATACTGCCTCAAACATTAATGTTAGTCGGTACGAAACGAATCCGCTTTCGTTAGAATTTCTTTCGAGTGCCAACCCGGATGTAGGTACAAAGAGAATCACTTGCGGTGTTTTTAGATCTACTGAAATTTACGCTGTCAGAGGGAATTTATGCCACAAAAACGTGATAGGTTTATTGAACCGCCCAGTATTATAAATATGTGTATATTTAAGAAGTAGTAAGGCCTTATGTCGATTTCAAAAGCACTCAAGTCAATTACCGAATGAAAAGACTAAATGGATTACTAACACATGTTATTTCATTATAACTAAGCAATATGCCACGTGTCTAACCATCATATGGCATAAAAAAGGGGGGGGTCGACTAAACTCAGGCGTACGGTCGGAAGACCCTAAAGCACTCGGATGCGTGGTTGTTTTGGAGGTATAGCTTAAAATGATAGTAATCTGGTTAGATAGGAACCGGATATGAGTAGGCGCCACAGGCCTTGTAAAGCCTGAAAGAAAGAAGAATTAAAGGAGGAAGTAGAAATGAGTTGACGATTTCCCCGATAAAGTAATTTTTATTGTCGATATCCTGACAAAAGAATAAATTAATATATATATATATATATATATATATATATATATATATATATATATATATATATATATATATATATATATATATATATATATATAAATTAACATTCCACCAAAGCCCACGATGGCAAGCAGTGAGCCTCAACTTGTGCCCACGACAATTATAATTTAAATGTCAATTAAAATAAAAATAAAAGTAAAATTATTATATGCCCCCTTCCGGCCGTTGTCAGATCTTACTATTCGTATTCGGAATTGGCTAATTTAACACATAATCCCATTGGGATGTTTAGTAAGATAAAAAAAAATAAAAAAAAGGACTTAATTATTGAACTTGCTTGCCTTACGCTTCACACAGTATACAGTAAATTGGAAAGGTTGTTCGGTCCACAGTAAATAACTATCGTAACAAACAAAGTAATCATGAAATTTATAGGAAATAAACTGGCCCGAACAACCTTGTCCACAAGAAAAGTAATGTACATAACACATAAAGATTACGAGATAAAAATTACAAATTCATATAAAATTAAATGTTTAACATTTGCAGTAGTTCACGTAATACAGATAACCGTTACACCCGATATATTGCAATTAAAATAGGAGTTAAATCGTTGGTTGAATGTAGCCACAGAAGCTAAAATTAATTAGTCAAAATGGAAGGGTAGCCTATCTATTTTAATGATTCAATTAAAGTTTTAATTATGATTGAGTCCAAAAATATTCAAAACTGAATTAGTGAATATATATATATATATATATATATATATATATATATATATATATATATATATATATATATATATATATATACCGTTTTAGATAGAAGGAATTTTGTGAAAGTGAACTGCTGGAAGTACCTTAAATATATAAATTTAGTTAAGAGGTAACAATTTTCGATTATTTGATTACAAAAGTAACAATATCAGTCCATTTATTTTCGTTGTAGCAATTCACTAACAACTAATTGAAATTTGGAAATACAATCGTGTAACCAGGCTTATAAAGAAAGAAAAATATCTGACCTTTATTGTTGAAACTATTACTTATTTGATCTTGCAAATTTCGGATACCATTCCAATGATCTAGCAGCCTTCACGTATATGGTCATGGATGTCAGCAGAAAATAGGTAGTACAGAGATGCTCGTACGTAGGTAGTACAGAGATACTAAAAGAAGGTAGTACGGAGATACTAAAAAAAGGTAGTACGGAGATGCTAAAAGAAGGTAAATATAAGTACGATGTTTAATTAGTTATGACCGTTCATACGTTTTACAGGTGAGAAACGAGCCGGTAGTGAACATTCAATGTAATTTCGATTGAAGTGTCTTTATACGTGAAGAATTAGTATTGAATGCTTTTATATTCGAAAGCCTGAAAACTATTTTAATTACCATGAGGTTATCGAAACATGTGCCACTTACCGAAGATGTGGACGAATGAATAATTTCAATTATATCCGCCTTTTAAAAGCGTTAGTAAGGCTTTTACTTAACAAAGTATTACCTTAAGTGAGAATTTTCCAAAAAAAATGATGCTTCAGCCTCCAGAACCAGAAACGAAAAATTCTCTAGAAACTCAACATCCGCCATCAATGGCGTTCTTAAAAAGGAAGAAGGAAAAATTGGCCAACACCTTAAAAATCAATTTTACAAACTTGAGAAAATTTTATTTAAATCATTGTTGCCAAAGTTAAAATTTGTAGAAAATATTTATTTATTATATGTATTTCTATTATTTTACCTTAAAAGATTCCAAGTTTCTATTTAACTGCTTTGCATTAAATGATCAGAAATCTCAGAGATGTCGCTGAAGGTATTATTTTCACTTATTTGAACTAAGTAAGAGATGGGTACAAAAGTTATATACGTTAATTTAAATGCAATTAGAGATGCGTAAAAATTTACGAAATAGTGAATTGGAAGTATTCAACCTAAGAATAAATTGCTACTTTTAGTAAGTAAATTTGGCAAAATGACGAACGTTATCAAAAGAAACGTTTTCCAATTTAACACGTAACAGATTTCCTCCCCCCCCCGCAAGATAGAGACCTCCGTAAAGGAACTGTGTATTGGATAAAAGGAAGAAGGAAGTTTCAGTTTAGTACACTCAGGACCCACACAAGAGACCTAAAATCCATGAATTCCCAACCCCAAGTATTCACCCAACCCCGATATACGTACATATATATATATATATATATATATATATATATATATATATATATATATATATATATATATATATATCCAGTAAAAACCAAAACCCCTGCGAGGAAGAAAGCAACCCTAAGAAATTATCCATCCCAAAGCAAACCAAAAAGCCCAACCCAAATTAAGAAGAAAGGAAAAGACAGGAAGAAAGTTAAAAGTGGACCACATGCCGTATATACCACCAGACATAGCTACCAAGCACACACTTCACACACGCCACGAAAGAACAACCTGACTCCAAACTCCCACGTGAGTCCCTCGGAATTCGGTCGGTACTTAGGAAAATAAGAAAAAAAACAGAAATAAAAGGAGAACATATCGTGAAGCAATAATACTTCCAAAAAAAAATAGAAACAGGAGAAACAAAAAAAAAGGTTTATTACTACGGTTAGGGAAGCAAAGCGGATAAGGATTAATTGAATTGGGTAGGTAGGTTGTCTTCGCTCCAGTCATTCCAATAGACAAGTAACGCGTGGTATACGCGGAACCTAAAGAACCTAAAAGAATAGTAAAAGAGGAAGAAAGAAAGGAAACCCAACCCACAGGAAAAGTAACCCCCCGCCCCCTCAACCGAACTTAAGGACCGGCAACCTAAAAACCAAAAGAAAAAGAAAAGAAAAACCCACAAGAAAAGAAAGCCCATAATTTTCTCCCCCTTGCCGAAAACGTGAGAAAAGGGAATCCCTTAAAGACCCCAACTCAACCCTATGCCAGCATGTACTAGCACAGGTGAAATGACATAGGTGCTATTAAGATATAGTCAAAGAGAAAGAGGAAATCACATTTGCGGCGAAAATTTTCCCCATTGACTCTGATTCCCGGGATCCCGTGATCGCCGAAACTAATACAGGGAAGGCGAACCCATCTCGTTCCTCTTATGTCCATTCATACAATCATCCATCCAGTAAAGTGAAGTAGCAAGCTAGAGTAGATTTAAATCAAAGACAGAAGATAGGAAAGTGAATTGAAATGGCAAGTCTCCAAAGATCCCCCTGAGGAAATTAGAAAAATGCAGACTGGAGGAGAGAAGGGACCGGACGTAATGGCCACGGAGGACGCGGAAGGAAGAGGTCTCCATAAATGTGGCCTTCTTTGTTTGCCCAACCAACCACCCAAAACAAAGAGAGACCAAAAGAAAAAGGAAGAAGAAGAGATGTTGTCGGAGAAACAAAAGGAGAAGGAACGATTTAACCAGGAAGTTTGCGTCGCTTAGGATAGCGAAGGCATATGTCGGAAACAGGAAAGGGACGGGATGACGCCAAATGCACAGAGGACTCGGACTCGGAGGACATATCAGTTGGTATATGTGGCTTCAAGTCTTTTACGTGGTAAACTCCTAAGGATTTCCCAGCAGGATCTTTTAGTTTGTAAGTCCAGGAAGATAATACTTTTTTGATCAGGAAAGGACCAGTAAATTTGGGAGCCAGTTTTGCGTTGAAATGACGAGCAGCATCCGACAGAACGTAATTGCGTTTCCACACCCTATCCGAATAATTTAAACTTGACGGGTCTACGTCGTAAGTTATAGCGCAGGTGTTGATTATCACAGGCTTTAGCCAGCCGTTTATTGATATCTAAGTTTTGCCATAAAACTGACGAACTAGTTTATTTTCAGAAGTTTTATTACGATCCGTGTCTAATAATGTGGAATCAGGAGAAGGTGGTGGACCTAATAGGTCACCGGATAAGTTATGTTCCCGACGAAATAATGCGTAATAAGGAGAACAGCCAATCACTTCGTGCTTTGCAGAACGGATTGCGCAACTAATTTTAGTTAAGTTTATGTCCCATTTACGTTGATTTTGAGTGATATAGGAAGATATTAAGATTTTCAGGACTCTGTTAATTCTCTGCGCAGGATTCGCTCTAGGATGGTATTTGGCGTTAAAAAGAATAGTGGTTCGATAATCGGAGCATAATTTTGTAAATACCTTACTGCGAAACTGTACACCATTATCGTTAATAATGTACTGTGGAGTACCGAGCATAAGAAAAATATTGTCTTCCACGACTTGACACACAACAGAAGCAGTAGCATGGCGTAAGGCAAAGAAACAAGCAAATTTGGTGAAGCAGTCAGCTACAACTAACACAAATGCATGTCCTTTGGGGGATCTAGGGAGAGGACCGACGATATCCAAACATAAGATTTGCCAAGGTTTAGTAGGTTTGGCTCTTGGTGCTAGAAACCCAGGTGGAGCAGAATGTTCGACTTTATGTGCAGAACAGAGTACACTGCGGAATACAGCGAATGACATTTGCACGAAGTTTTAGTAACTCCAAAGTGACCAGAAGTTGGAAGATCGTGGTTTTCAGAGATAATGCGTTTGCGTTGTTCTTTAGGAACGACTATTTTCCAATTATCCGAAGAAGAATCTGAAGAAGAAAATTTTGAACGTTTATAAAGTAAACCGTCCTTTACAAGCCAAGAAGGATATTTTCTAGGGAATTTAGAGATACGAGAAATTTTTTTTAGATACCACTTATCTTGAACAGGTAAAGTTACTAGAGAAGTTGAAGAAGTAGGATTAATAGTCAATTTTCCGAACAGATCTCGACTGAGTATCAGGTACAAGGTGTTCTTTGCCTTTACGGTGAATAATAGAAAAACAGTATGATTCTAATTTCACTTTAATAAAGATTAGCTAAATATTTAGCTAAATATTTACAAACAGACGATCACTAACAATAAAAAATTGCGAAATCTCCAAAAAGTCATTTACCTCGCCGACAACAAAGAGCTTTACTAAATCTTAAACTATATGAGACCATAATCATCTTACCATCCGCCAATGGTAATGCAATGGTTATATATAGATATATATATGATTATAACTGCTAAAAGATTCTACGAAAGATTTCGTTTGAAAACTAACGAGCCTTCATTCCCGAAGGAACAAAAATGGAATTAACTAGCCTTGAAGCTTTTCCATCAAGTGTTATTATACGTTAAGTTTTGGGAAACTCCCATCTCATGTCCTGCTGCCCGATCTTCTGCTTATATCTGGTGTTTCGCCACTTTCACTTCGACTGCTTTCCCCTTTTCCATTTACTTGGTATTGCTTGCTGTTCTTCATATTGTGGGCGCTGTTGTAGGTGACTCGCGCGAGAGTGAGGGTATCTTTTTGTTGCAATGTTTTTGGCGAGTACTGTATTTGACGATTAGGCAATCTCAGAGAATTTTCTGGTGTGTTGAGATTCTGTACGTGTTTCTTAATTTTGATCGCCTCTCGGAATGTCTTTTTGCCGCGTGTTTGATGTTGCATATCATCTTGGTACTTTCAAACGCTATGGTGTTTAATGTAATGCCGACATGCTCGGTTGGAGGTGATCACTGCCAGGTACTTTCAAATGCTGTAGCGTTCGAAAATACCAGGACGATGGTCAACATTAAAAACCTGTCAAAAAGGACCATACGAAAGTCCTTTGAATTTAAGAAACACACCACCGATGAAACGGAAAAGAGGAAAGTAGATGAAGTGAAAGTGATAAAAATATATAACACTAATATAAAAATATAAAATATAAACAAAAGACCGGGCAGCAGGACATCAGTTCTATTCGAGGAACACGAAGGCGAGTCAAGGAGTTGAAGGGAACCTGAGAAATTACTCATTAAAACATTCGGAATTTTAATATGTGTTTTGACATAGTATCATTATTTACTAATGTTCCAAGAAACCATTGAGCATTATTAAGGTTGAAAATGGCAGTAGTAAAGGGCAACAGATAAAATAAGGGATGGCGGAAGTTCAGTGGTTATAGGGGTAGGTGTATTATTAACCTTTTACGTAATATAAGATAGCTTGTTACATGTGAATCACCATAGTGGTTTGTAATAAACCGAATGGGTGTCAGAGTGTTAATAAGTAGCACAATAGGTACTGAAATACCTAATTACGAAGGTCCACAGCTCGTCCAAACAACCAAAATCTCGCTTACCCTTGTGATTACAGGTGAATCAGTAAACGGCAGTTATTACGCCAGTTCCTGAAGGGCTACAACATAATATTTGCATGTATTAGAGAAAATAATTACATGCCACGAGACAACAGCTAATCGAAGAACAAACGTGTCTAATTTATAACTACTCTATATTAAACTTAAATGTCTGTTAACATGAAATTATATCAACCAATTTAAAATAACTAAAATGCTTATTAACAAATTCTCTCCTTAAATTATTTCGCTATTGGTATATTACAATATTGAAAAATATTCGCAAGCTGCCACTATAAATTTGGGTGAATCAATACTTTCCGCAAATTATGAAAATCGTTGGATAACTTAGATGTCAACAAAGTAACTCCTTCTTTTGAATATCGGGCTAACGTAAATAATACCTACTGCAGATAAAGGAATGGGTTTACATTTGCGTTATACATTGTAAACAAAATAATCACCAAATCACTGTCATTATTATATCTATTGTAAACCAATAAACCGTAAAACCCCATTACAGAATTTTGTGAAATTCTAAAGTTTGCATGAAAGTGACGCTAGCTAATTCAATTTTTATTGTTTCCAAAATAATCATCTATGGTATCTTACTTTAAAACAAAAACCAATAATGATTACTTTAGACGTCGACACTGTTGTAATACGAAATTGGTTAAAGCATAACCAACAAACAATACAGGTAAACAAATGCATTTATTAATTCTCGTACGAATACGCTTTAAAACTAAGGTGACTGTCCGACGACTATTAAGTAAAATTTAACCGCAAACCAAAAAAAGGGTGTTCATCCGTTCGACAAATATAAAAATAGAAAAACATCACTTTATTAAAAATTGTCAACACCAAATAAAGAATGTAGGAGTATTTACTTTGATTGTTGAACAGATACACCCGTTAATACCACTTTCTTTATACTGCATACGGTAGGTCTCTAATGATCGTCGTCCAGCTTACTGAACGGTAGCTAAACTCCTGCGGCCTCTCCGATGTCGTAACCATAGACGAATGCTTTTCAAAGAATACACCGTAACGGTTCCGAAAGCTATTAGAATCAACACGAACTGCTTGATTACTGTATTACTCATTTAATATAATTGCGTAGAAACGTATTTACACTACAATCTCGTACTCTTAACTTAAGAATGGACGCTCTGAATGGCACCACGTTTTAACATCAAACCTTCTTCTAAGGATGCTTAACGATGTCCCTCCGAATAAACGACACTTGACGATTTGTAATTCCGAGCTGGTTGAAGCTGCTTTAATATCGCCAATAGGGTGGCTCGGGAAACTATCCCTAACGAAAGTTCAGCACCGACACCATAACGCGATTCTCTACTAGAACGCTACCGCTTCGTACTTTACGGGCCACGGTAATTAGACTTACTCCTCTACATCTAAACTAGAACTGACACACAAATCTTTTAGTTCTCTCCATATTGGATTTTATCTCCGACAACCAATCGTACTAATTTATTACTTAAATTTTAACACGCGCCAAAAATGAACTGAAATTTCGGAAGCCGAGCGGGAAAACTACATCATAAAAATAACCTGTACTGTTATCATTGAAACTGATAATTATTTTGTTGATGAAATCCTCTCGACACTCAATCAAAAATTTAACGTTTGAAACTTTTGCTTGTCAGAATTAGTTTCCCGTAGCTACAATATGAACACGTTCATAAAATTTATTATTTCAGATGAACGATAATTGTTATATCTTTCGAAAAAATGTGATTAGAATGTTGCCATGTGCGTGTCAAACTCTAGCGAGAATTTGTTGTTAGTTTCGAACCGTAGGATGTTCGTTAGTACCCGACATCTGAAATGTAGTGTAGTTTAGGAAATCTATACATGATCGAGCATACATTTTGGAAGCTTTTATTTAGTAATTTATTTTTACATATTTGAAGTTATCTGGAATTATTAAAAAACCACGTTCTAACATCAAACCTTCTTCTAAGGATGCTTAACGATGTCCTTCCGGATAAACGACACTTAACAATATGATAATTCCGAGCAGGTTGAAGTTGCTTCAATATCGTGAATAGGGTGGCTAGGGAAACTATCCCTAACGAATGTTCAGCACGGATCACGTAACGCGATTCTCTACACGAACGCTAACCCGCTCCTTTACCGGCCATGGTAACTAGACTTACAGCCACTACATCTAAATTAGAGCTGACACACAAATCTTTTAGTTCTCGCCATATTAGATTTTATTTCAGCCAACCAATCATACTAATTTATTACTTAAATTTTAACACGCGCCAAAAACGAACTGAAATTTCGGAAGCCGAGCGGGAAAACTACATCGTAAAAATAACCTTAATTGAAAAGTCCAATCTATTAATGGCAAACAAACCAAAACTACTAAATTCTAATACAATTTCTAATAATCCCACATAACTTCAAATATGTAAAAATACTAAATAAAAGCATCCAAAATTTATGCTCGATCACGTACAGCTTTCCTGAACTATACTTCATTCCGGATGTCGGGTACTAACGAACATCCTACGGTTCGAAACTAACAACAAATGCTCGCTAGAGTTTGGCACGCACATGACAACATACTAACCACACTTTTCCGAAAGGTATAACAATTCTCGCTCATCTGAAATAATAAACTTTATGAACGTGTTCATGTTGTAGCTACCGAAAACTAATTCTTACAAGCAAAAGTTTCAAACGTTAACTTTAAGGAATGTACTTACCTAAAATACCTTTAATTTGATATAGACATGTCGATGATCCTTTTGCAATTAGGAGAGAAGCATTAAATGTCTTGTTAGTTTTTATAAATAGTATTCATCCAAGTACTCAGTTTTTAGGGATATTCATTTTTTAGACAAGCAATTGATCTTTGTATTTGGGTTTACCACTCACTCCAAAAGATGTCAAGTCATCATCTACCTCAAAATATTAGTGTAATAAGGACTCTAGTGAACGAGATAACCGAATTTGTAATGCAGAATATTTAGAAGAGGAATTTGATCATTTATCACTATAAGCTAATGGTTATTCCTTTAAAAAAATTAATAATATAATTAAGCGTATTAGACGTACCTTAAACGAACCCTTAACCTTTAAGCGGTCGTTGGATTTGGTATCACATAACTGGTCGCTGTGGCGTACTTTTTACACCAATTAATTTTTGTTGGGAATATGACAAAAATAATTTTATATTGGAGTCTAATAAATAATACATAGTTTACAAATGTATTTATTGATTTTATGTAAATGTTGATATAAAAAAAAAATACATAAATGTAAAATACAGTAATACTCTTGAACATAACAAACAATACTCGCTAAAGTAATTTAGAAACTCTAAAAACAACTTATATGGTCATGTCTATAAAACGCTCGTATAAAAAGTATAAAAACTAAAGCAAAATAATAATACTCTTGAATGTCAAAAAATAAGTAACATAATTATGATACGTACTAGAAATATAGGAACTCGGAAATGAAAGTCTTATAAACTGTCTTCGTCAGACCCCACGGCGTCACATTACAAACAAACATGGGTTGTAATTACATGTTCTTTACATGTAGGTTTCCTACGAAGTGTCACATTATTGTGGTGGATCGGTTATTTTTTCTGCCACACTGAACACAATCCTCCCATGGGCTTTTCTGTAGGTTGCTGTTGGTTGTTCACCATTTCTGTTTTGTATAGGCGTAGAAAAATTTTTGACGCTAAAGATAGGTTAGTTAGCCTTGATCTCGTTACCAAATGGGCTTCATAAGAGCAAATGCTAGTTACTTCAAGAAGATTCTGGCCAGCATCGGGATATAATGAATTGTGTATTATGTTTGAATTTAATTCTGCAATATTTAGAATTTGACAGAAAATCACTAACGGCCAACGCCTACTGCGCCTTTGGGTGTTGCAATTGAACACATCTGATCGACAGTGCCGATTCCTGCTTTTGTAGAATTGTAGTCTAGCACAATGAGCCGTTTTTGGGTCTCCGGGTCTATAGAATCACTATCATGCATAGTGGACAATACTGCTAGATAAAGGATTCCAAATAATGCTAAAATTTCTTCCTTCATAGTTTCTTTCGCATCCTGTCTTCTTGTGTAATGCTCTTGGGTACTTCTGATGAATATATTTGTATAGTTAGTAATTTTTTCTACCATACGTGCAGTACTAAAAAATGAAAACGTCGTTAGCTCTGTTACTTGTTCTCTAGTTAGAATAGACCGTGGAAAATTTTTGACAATATTTTTGGCAGAATGTTTGGCGAACTTAATTTCGATTGGTTGCTTGTACCACAATGTTTTTTGGTCACGATCGTAAACTGAAGGAGTTACGAATTATTGTAGCAACTGATTTTGTTTCATCGATACCACCAAGATCATCGCTAGCTGAACCCTCTGTGATTTCTTTAATAATTGCTTCCATTTTATGTTGTACAAGATGTTTAGGATCTTTGACAGATGTAGAAGACCTAAAATCCGAATTGAAAATGATAAAATACATCTAAAATCACATAACAACAACAAATATTTAGCTAGGTTTTCTAAAAATTAAATATACTTATATAGTCGCTTTGGCGCACTTTATACGCCAGTACGAATACCTCACGAAAACACGTCATCCACAATCGCCGTCTCGTCACTGGCAGAACCGCTAGCAGTAGAAGTTGTTAGAAGATTTTATAATAGGAGGATACATGGGTTGCCACGCCTTTCCATTGATTTGTTAAGAAGACCAGCTGTTTAATTGAAATTGGCGTACTTTATACGCCAAAGCGACCACTTAAGGGTTAATGTTAGTAGAGCTTTTATTTCTTTCATAACTAACGTTACGGATAAAATCGAACTGGAGTATATAATCTTGTTCTTGTGGAAAAGAATATATTGGAACAGCAAAACGTAGCTGGGTGTAAAGAACATACTAGATGTTGCAGATTGAATCAGTCAAAGAAGTCCCCCGTAGCCGACCATACGTTAAATAATTTAAATCATAACATACAATTTAATAGTATGGACATTTATCGAGGCAAACTCATAATCATGTTCGTTTAGAGTGAGAAGAAATAGGTTTTGGTACCATGCAATTAAAAGAGTAGAATGGTGGGTCTTAATTTTAATTTTAGTTTTTCCTACACCTCGAAGTAAATGCTTTACGAATTAAGTATACCAAATTATCTCAGCATTGAATTGTTTTAACTCATGTCATTAAGATTAAGACAAGATTAAAAATATACATTAAGTTTTCTTTTCATAATAACAATTACAGTCATTAAATATTATTAAATTATATTTTTAAGTTTTATTATGATATAACTCGATATTTAATTGGTATGGAAAGCATTAGCTGTGTATACTTTTGCCACTTTAAAGTTAAGTTTATCACAACTTACCATATAATCTGATTACACCATGCTACTTAAATTTGTTTTTCGATTGCGTCATTTTTCATTGTCAGCCTTCGTCCGTTATCGGATGTTCTAATTTGTCATTTTCAAGGCTGTTTAATAACATTTAATTCATTAAAGATAGCTAGCTAATCTTGAGAAAATTAAAAAGATTTCGTAGTTGGTTTGTTCATATACGTTCTTTAACTATTATATTTGCGTTTTGTGACATCACACATTTATGTTTTTTAAAAACTATTATCGTTTACTGAAAACCATAACTGTAAGTGTTATCTAAATGTTTCAATTTGTAAAAAAATTATGAAGACACACGATTAGAGAGTTTCCATTATATAACTTTAACTTCCTATAAATTTACAAAATAATAAATTTTTCCTTTATAAATAAGCAAAACTGAGTTGCCACAAAGCATTCATCATCTTTTGATTTCGCGGGGAATGACTTTGCCTGAAGTTATTTGCCCTTTTGCAATTATTCGTAGGAACGCTTTTGCCAATTATCATAGTAAACAACATTTTTTTCCAAGGACATCTATATCTCACACAATATTATATTCAAAATAACTGAAAGATAGAATAAATATATCTAATGCAAGTTTTTCTAGAAAAAAACGTTTTGAATATATCATTCTCTATCACCGTAACAGTCTTGCCATCGATTTATATGCTAAACATATTTAGTTTTATAATTTTAAAAACTTTTTTAAGGTACGCAATATGTTACTTCCATAACCTTATATTTTCGAGCTAGCTTTTTTTATTTAAAATTAAAGAGTAGGGACCCTTTTGCAACGGCTGCGTTACGTGACTATACATATATATATTTTACAAGTTCAAACCTCTCTAATTATGTTTCAATGTAACTGTTTGATTTCCATAAAGTTAGCGCAATTTCCGTTTTCACTTTTGTATATTTATAATGAAACGTTTCAGTTTATTCATGAATTTAATTTAAAACGAGTCCTTTGCTTTAAGAATGTAAATTTTCAGACTCAATTAAAACCTACATGTTGCGATTTATAATATTTAATAACCGATATAGTATTTTAATGCTGCAATTCGATTGTAGCAGAGCATTGCAGAATTTGTAGTATTCTATAGTTTAGTAAAATACTATTAACTCTAATGTTATTAATTATGTAGAAAATGAGTACTGAAAACGAAATAGATGATAATAATATGTTGCAGGCCTGGAGGGTTGCATAGAGTAAATTAAATTTGATTTTGTGTTATTACATTCAGATAGTATTTTAATGGCTGAAGCTTGTATTTACCCAAAACATTAGCTAAATGTAGTAGAATATTAGAAAGAAGCGATTTAAAATTGTAATTGCCAGCCAGTCACCAGTTTAATTGATAGAACTAGGTTGCAACTATACAAGGGGTGTGTTTCTAATTGTCTGAAATAACTTATTTAAAGTCTACTACATCTAACTATAATTTGCAGTAAGTCTCCACAATCTAAAACCCACTACCAAAGTATCTAGAGACATATAATAATTTAACAGTAATAATGTTATCTTGACGAGTACAGCATAAACACATTCTACATTACTAAAAAGGTATGTTCTAAAATATCAATTTAACGAAATGTTTATGTTGTAAAATTTACGTAAATATTTATAATACCAAAACACATAATATTACTACAATTCGGAGTGAAATACATGTTTGAATAATTTTATTTCACACAAGATTTGTGCGTTCCTACTTTATGTAACTTTATATCAGATAGATAACAGACATATGCTAACCTAAAAAAAGTTCCAAAGTCACCTGCTACTATAAAATATTGATAATACAGTAGAATCATTTTCAATTCTGTTTAAGTCATTTTTAGAATTAAATAGCTTTATATTAAGAAACTTTATAAAAAAAAATATGTAAAATTAATTTTTCTTAAAAAAATATTATAAAAAGAGGTGTAGTAAATGGTGTAATAAATTTAATAATAAATGAATGTAATAAAAGGAAAAAAGGTTCTCCTTAACACAAATCGTCAAACTGACTGGAGATACTAACCATTCACCACAAATAGTGCCTTTGTCCCAGTCGGTAGTTTAATTTAGGGTGGGTTCAATAATTTTTGATTTGCTCAATTACCACTAATCTGCTATGTGATTTTCACTTAACATAAATAATAAAAATGCAATGTAATACTAATATAATGATCTCGGACGCCAAGTTATTTTTTATCTATTATCTCGGAACAACTAAACCGAGTTTGTTAACAATAAAAATTTTATCAAAATGTAAGAAAATAAAAATATAATATATTATGTTTATTGACAGTTAATATGATGATTAAATAACATTTATCTTAAAACTATCCTTAAAGTACTAATAATTATTAAAAATAAATACGTGTACAATATATACAAAATCTTCTTGAGGATCCCTGGTATTATAAAAAAAATGTTGCTGAATTGCAAACTAAGATGACGTAATCTTTGTGTAATGTTGCGCAATTTAAGCAATAACAATGCTTTTATGTTATCAGCCACACTCTAAACTGAAATTATCTCTTAAAAATTTCTTCTTTAAATTGAATAATTCGTTTAATGCATTTCTTGAAATTTTTCAATAAAATTGGCAATCATAAAATTAAATGCGTATTTAAAATGTAATTAGATTGTAAATCGAAGTAAAAATAAAAGTAACAGTAAAAAAAAGAAAAGTGCCTGAATAGAGCAAATGTTTTAATTTTAGTATTATGAGTTAAAAGATATCTTACCATAAAATTAATGGCACTTTCACATAAAATTTAGGTGAAAACCCAAAAAACAACGCTTCCTGCTGTAAAGTGCATCAGGAAGTGGCAAAAAATAGAGGCTTTGGAAGTTAGATGATGTACTCGTGCGCCAAAGGGATTTGCGCAAGGAAATAAGTGAATGATGACGTATTGCGCAAACGTATTGGAGCAGAAAAATAATTTTTGGGAATATAAACCTTTAAAAAGATATGAAAATTAAGTTGCCTACCACATACCTATATTTCAATAATTAAAAACTCTTTTCTTATATTTACAACCGAACGAATGAAAGACCTTAAATTAAGGTATATTTTAATACAACTCAGAAAAGGGTTGTTACAATATGCCAACACATTTTCTTATAAAATTAATAGTTACTCAGATATTGAAACAAATTTTAAACTTAACCTTAGGAATTTTTTTGCGGCTAATTAAGTGTCTTTATCCAAAAATTGCATCAAGCATGATTAATCGATATGTCTAAGGCCTATTTGTTTCTATATCTTTCAAACATAGAGCTGTTCCAGAAACATTTCATAAAAACCAAAAACAGCGCATAAATTTCTCTCAAAATCTAATCAACTCCTGGAGAAATAAAAACAAGCTTAAATACTAAATTTTTAGTACGCACGTGTTGTCGTTTTGAAGTTATCGTGGAAAATATACATCCATACTTACATGAATGCACTCATACACGTACTCACTAACACACGCACACACAAACCCACGACACACGCATACACTCAAAACGCACTCCGACACGAACGCACATACACGCACACAAGCGCACATGCACACATGCACTAATACACTCACGCACACCCTCATACTTACACATGCACAAACTCACACACCACACATACACACACGCACACGCGCACACGTGGGCATGCGCATGCGCAACCACAAAAACACGCCACACCACGCAATGGACAGCACACACACACAACACACACACACACACACACACCGCACACGCAGCAGCACACGCACACGCACACCAGCACACACACACCACCCACGCACGCACACGCACACGCACACGCACACGCACACGCACACGCACACGCACACGCACACGCACACGCACGCACACGCACACGCACACGCACACGCACGCACACGCACACGCACACGCACACGCACACGCACACACACAGCACACAGCACACGCACGTACGCACGCACACAGCTACACAGCATCACCGCACACACCATCACGCATACAACACACAGCACACGCACGCACAGCTACACGCACACGCACACGCACACGCACACGCACAACGCACACGCACGCAACGCACACGCACGCACACGACACGCACACGCACACAGCACACACACACGCACACACGCACACACACGCACGCACGTACGCACGCACTCACGCAACCACGTACGCACGTACGCACACACACTCGCTCACGCACGCACGCATGACGCGCACCCCACACACACACACACACGCATACACACACCATACACACGTACGCGCACACGCACACGTCACGCACA
>JARFJB010000966.1:6345000-6437500 GCA_036346205.1 Vesta saturnalis | reverse complement strand
CACTAAAGCACTGATCATGGCTCCAACTTACAGCTTTAGTTTTGACTTTTCACTAGTTACCAATTTCAGCGGTATTTCTGTGCCCACTCTATAACTACTTGAGCAACGATAAACGCATTTGTACCTAAAAATCATCTAACGCGCCTGTCACTGTACTTTAATTGCCTCACCTTCTTACTGCTATCGCTATACTCATTATAATGACAATTTAAAATAAAATACCTGTTTGCAGTGATTTCTCCATTCTGCGAATACCAAATCGGTAAATCGTAAAGTGTCACATTGATTTTGCACGAGAACGTTAGTACGATAAATGAAATTTTACGTAAACATTTTTATGTACCTATTTTCGAAGAATTTTCCTCTCGGTGAATTTCTTTTCGGTAAATTGAGTTTCGAAGAATTTTTCTTGCGATGACTATACCGTTCGTTGAATTTTCCTTCCGGCGAAATTTCCGCCGGCAATTTTTCCGTCGGTGAACTATTTTCGGTAAAACTTCGTAGACCCGTGAAAATTATGGTAACTAGATACTTATAACATTCTTATCGTAGCAAAATAATTATTATTTCTGTACTTCACAAAATCGATCTACAAAAGCTCTTGTATTGAGTGGTAACTTAGAATATGAGAACACAGAACAAGACATCTATTAGTGGAGTTGATCGGCCTATTACCACAGTTTATTTTTTTTGAGCGGGACGTTTCGGAAGCTTCCGTCATCAGGTCTTGAGACGGACTGTTTTCGGACTTGAGTCGAATTCATATGTTATATATAATTTTTTCCCAAGCACTTGACTACTCGCAGATTCGAACTTGGTACCTTTCACTTATTAGTCTGACACCTTTACCGCTGGACCACTGAGTAATTCAATATATATTTCTAAACTAGCTTGGCTTAATGGATTTCCTGCTAGTGGGATGTATGTGGCTTCTTTTAGTTTCCGAGACGAGTTGTGTTCTCGTCCTTTGCCACTATCTCTATGTTATCCCATTGGATGCGGTGGTCTTCATTCCAGACATGTTCAGCGATCCTTTATCTTTCTTTTTCGCTTTTGCGGACGTTGTTCTTAGGTTCCTGCGTTCTCACTTTGAGTGGTCTACTGATCTCTCCTATGTATGCTCTGCTGCATTCGCATGGTAGGTTGTATACACAATTCTTGGAATTCTGATCTTCATTGTATGGTTTGGGTTTGGATAGTATTCTACTGAGCGTTCTGGTCGGTTTAAAGGCAGTGCGTATCTTGTATTTGCTGTCTATCCTTCGTATTTTGTCTGAGGTACCTTGTTTGTATGATATTATCTCTGTATATTTAGGTTCTTCTTTTTCGGTTACCCTTTTCCTGTTTAGGTTAGGTGTTAGATCGGGGTAGCCATTTTCTTTGAGTGTTCTAGCGATATTTTCTTTTTCTTTGTTCAGGTCCTCTTGTTTTGAGCATTATCGTACAAGCAGTTTGCCACGCCTAACTTCACGTTTTTTCTGGTGATTGGTATTGTAGTGTAGGTACCACCCCGTGTGGGTAGGATTCCTGTATACACTTGTCGTGAAAGTGTTGTTATTCCTGTGTACAAGTACATCCAGGAATGGCAGTTTTTGTTCCGACTCCAATTCCATTGTGAATTTTATGGAGGGTGCGCAGCTAATTAGATGATCTAGGAATTCATCTAGCTTGTGCTTGCCGTATTGTCAAACTACGAAGGTATCGTCCACATATCTAAGCCACATCCTTGGTTGCCCTGTGAATTCGGATATCGCTTGGTCTTCAGTCTTCCATACAGACACACACACACACACACACACACACACACACACAGATATATAGATATATATATATATATATATATATATATATATATATATATATATATATATATATATATGGACGATATCTTCGTAGTTTGGCAATACCGCAAGCATAAGCTAGATGAATTCCTAGATCATCTAAATAGCTGCACAATGGATTTGGAGTCGGAACAAAAACTGACATTCCTGGATGTACTTGTACACAGGAATGACAACACAAGTGTATACAGGAAGCATACCCATACGGTGAGGTACTTACACTACCACTACAATCACCACAAAAACGTGAAGATAGGCATGGCAAAATGCGTGTACGATAGAGCAAAAACAATATGCTCTAAACAAGAGTACCTGAATAAAGAAAGGAGATATCTTTAGAACACTCAAAGAAAATGGCTACCCCGGTCTAACACCTAATCTGAACAGGGAAAGGGTAACCGAAAGAGAAGAACCTAAATATACAGCGATAATACCATGCATACAATGTACCTCAGACAAAATACGAAGGATAGGCAGCAAATACAAGATACGCACTGACTTCAAATCGACCAGATCGCTCAGGGGAATACTAACCAAAACCAAACCATACCATGAAGATCAGTTTTCCAATAATTGTGTATACAACCTACCATGCGAATGCGGTAGAGCATACATAGGAGAGAGCATTAGACCACTCAAAGTGAGAATGCAGGAGTATAAGAACAACGTCCGCAAGCGCGAAAGAGAATGATCAAGAATCGCCAAACGTGTCTGAAACGAAGACCACCGTATCCAATGGGATAACATAGAGATAGTGGCAAAGGACGAGAACACAACTTGTCGGAACCTAAAAGAAGCCACATACATCGCACTAGCCAAGCTAGTGTAGAAATGAAACCCATATAGATTCCAATAGCGCGAAGAGCTTAAGCGCAATACACCTGCGCAAGAAGTTACGGCGCAACATGTGCAATAAACTTCTGCGCAACCACGAAGAAGTTAATATATATATATATATATATATATATATATATATATATATATATATATATATATATATATATATATATATATATATATATATATATATATATAATATATATATATAACAAATGAATTCGACTTAAGTTCGAGAACAGTCCTTCTCAGGACTAAGCCTGATGGAAGCAGAGTCCGGTTCCGAAACGTCGCGCTCAAAAAGCATAAACTGTGGAAATAGGCCGATCAAGTCCACTAATAGGAAACCACAGTTACAAAACTCTTATAATATAGAAGAATATATAATATGCAGTAAACAAAGCACTATCGTTACATAATCAGACAAATTTCAGTTGCAAGGTATTTTATATTATTACGAAAAATGTTGATGGTTGTTCAAGACATTTACTTCGAAAGAGATATGTAGGTGTGATTTTCCAGATACCGATTAATTAGTTATCCTGTGGGTATCCAATAAACGATGCAACTTTTATAGCTCCAAGATAGTCGAAAAGTATTGAAAAAACAATATCCACACATAGATACGTTTAACAATCTGTAACGTCCTCGTTTACAAAACAAATTTCTAGTAGCTCTTTCGAGTTTGAGACCTGCAAGTTCGTGGTTCAAACGACCTCACTATTTTGTGGATAAAATAATTATTATTATACAGTTAAATTATACAGGTTTTATTCAGAATCATCATAATCAATATAAAATGACAGAATACTAAAGACTAATAACATTAATCTTAAAATATCCCAGGTGGATAATAATAAAAGAAATGATAATGAAAATAAAATTTAATTCTGGTGAATCTTCCGTATCGAGACGGCACTGTCTGATTTATTTGTCGCCGTTTGCGCTCACTCCAGATATAACTGTAAAATATGAATTAACAACAGGTGTAATTTTTTTATCACGATAATTGCAAAAATATGTATTAGACCAATAGTTCTGTGTAGTGCGGTTTTGGTCAGGTGAAACAGTGATATACAGGTGGATGTACCAGGTGAGTAAATCCAGTGTTATTTTAATTAGTTACAATATAGGGCTATAATATTGACCACGTAACTTGAAAAGGGTTATTTTTACGTAAGGGTTTGATAGTGAAGGCTGACTAGATGCTTTACAGACAGATAGTCGGTGGTTTTATGATTCTAAATCGGTATAAGGAGCGAAGGAGACGATAGATATTATAGATGAATGTCAGGTGCTATTTTTGATGTAGATATATGCGATTCGGTAGAGGAGACCTGTGTGAAGGCGTGTTTGTGGCAGAGAAGTAGGTCTTGGGGGATATTATGGTATAATTAGTGTAAGGGAACTTGTTTTCGGGGCGGAAACTACCGGTGACCTTGTAGAGGAATAATTTGGTGCATCTGGGTCGTTGATTCGCAGAGGTGCAGAACGTCCGGTGAAGTATCTACGTGGAGGGTAACAATTTAGAAGCCAATTTCGTTGTCGGACAGCCAAAATGCTGGTCTAGATTGTAACCTGACTTAAAATAAGTTTCTCTTTTGTGTAGAAGTTTGGTAATTATTTCCAGAGAATTTCAAAGGACGCACTACTTAATAATGCAGGGCAAAGCTTCCGGAAAATTAAGTACAGTACTCTAGACACGATTATATACCGATCTCGGTGCTAGAAGCAGCCAAGAACGTTCTGTATAAAGGTGTCTGCGATAAGGGTGGTTGTAGGAACTGTAGGTGAATAAAGGTGGATGGTGTATGTTGGTGGGTGCTGGTGGATATTTATTCGTTAGGGACGTGTTTGAATATGAAATTAATGGTCTATTGATACTAATCGGAGTGCTGGATGTAAATCAGGTATATGTATAAATATAATAATTGTGAGTAGGTAAATAAGTAAATGTTTGTGTCTGGTCTGGTAACATGAGTGAGAATAAGTGAACAAAGGTAATAATTGAGAGTGTTAGGTCTGGTGTAGTAAATAAATAAGTGTGTATCTGGTCTGGTAAATAAGTGAACTGGGACCATAGACAACACAAATAGGTAACTGTCTCAACAGACTATTTTTTAGAAATTTAACGCCAACTAGTGGTATGGAAGAAACTAAAACTCTAATATTGTGATTGGCTACCGATTTGTCATCAATGATTGGTTCTTAATAATGGCGGGAAAGTTTAAATATTTGAATTTTAAGATTTGTCACAATTGCACAAGAGGTTTGTATATTACCGGGTAACTTTGGGCTGTTTAATAAAAACTGTTGCGTAGCAATTTGAGAAAAATTGTTATCCGTTAAAAACGCGACAATAAAGGTGTAGCGTTTTTAGGTTAACAATTTTTCCAGCAAATTGCTAAAGAAAACGGATTAGAATTTAAACAACACAAATTTACCCGGTATACAAACCTCGAGTGTAATTCGGCAAGACAATTTAACGAATAGGAAATTTAGAAACATATCATGCAAACTTTATTTTTGAGACACAATGGCATCACGATAATTGATAATTGCACTGTGGTATATGCGATTTTTTATACATGAGTTAAACTGTCTAAAATAAATGATAAAACTACAAGGAAAATAATTTTATGAGTTTATGAATTTTTGACTAATATTTCCTTTGGCAAACTTACTAGAATAAATTTGAAGATAATTCTTACAGTAATATATTTATATTTTAATACACTTCCAAAAAAACTCTTATTTAAACAATATATCTTTAATTTTTAACACATAAAGGTTGTGACTTTTACAATTATTTTAGTACATATTACAAAACTGGTATGATAAATTACTTTCTACAAATGTCATTAAGAGTTTTTGTTATGGACGAACAAGTTCAAAAGTAAATATGCAAATAATATTATTAATTTTATTTAATACATAAATAAAAGGTTTACCTCGAGTAGGATTTCAACCTACATCTACTTCGCTAGAGTAGTGCTCCAACCAACTGAGCTATCGAGATACAACAATCGATGTAAATTTTGTCTTTATGTAATTCTAAATATAATGAGATTACAGTCCAAAGCAACTTGACTAAAGTTAAATATTATAAGTTTTTGTTATTCTAGTATTTTGCAAGACAGTAAGTACTGTAATGCACTAGCATTCACCTAGTTTCTATTTCAAGTAATTTTACTCAACATTTCACACCAGGAAACTTACATGATTACACTATTTCAGTGCATTGATAGACACAACAAAATAGAAAAAGTTTTTACAAGGACATTATTGTTAACCTACAAGTACCAAGTTTCAAATCTAAATTCCTAGCTGTTCGGTGCAAATTATTACATAATAAAAATTTAATATCCTGATAAATCAAGGACAATTCCGTTTTTAAAGTACTACTAACGTAAGTTAGTCCCCTTTTGGCAACATATTCTTTTTTTAGTGCAAAGCTTTCCGACGGATTAGGCAATTGCTACACTCCTTTACAAGCGGCTTGATTTTCTTCAAAAGAAAATCCAAAACACAGTATAAAACTTGGTTTTCAATGTATTTAAACCGACAGGTTCTAAGGATACGAAGCACAAATTGCACCTGTTCTAACTCCGGAGTATGTGATGTATCCTAAAATAAGAAACAATAAATTATAATTATAAGTAAATATAAATATTAAACCATCACCTGGTCTAAAAGATTCTTCAGGCTAAAAAACATATCACTTTTGTCATCCTGACAATTACTTCTACGACTATGTTTACCAGCTAAACTCTTAACCAATAAACTCTTAAATAAAGTCACAAAAGCTTCACATGATGGGTTCACATATCTTTCCCCACGCTGACGTATTTGTCCAAAAATGTTCTCTAATGGGTCCTGATTAAATTGTCGAGTTTTCATTTCTTTAAATCCAAAATTCTTCAACAGTTTAAACAATTCTCATCAGGCTAATTAAGGATTGTTGATGGAAGTAAATATTCTGGATCTGAAATTAATTTTATTCTAGTGACAAAATGTATGTATCAAGAATATGCTTATAATCTAACGCTTTTACAAAAAACACATTTTTAATATAAAGATCTTTAATTTAATTCTACATTCACCTGTTTGTGGGGTAACTGACTCATCCACGATTGCAATAGGGTTATCAGAATAACAATCTCTTAAAGTAGATACCTCTGATGAATGACTTGGTATAGAGACTAGCGAACCTCTTTCATCTGAAGCAAACTCTAAACAATAATTAGTGAATGCTTTCTAATCAAAATATAATTACATTGATTACCTGGTAAATATAATGATGGAATAGCATGAACGCCAAGTTTATTATGTGCCACAAAATCTGTTTCTATAAAATGCCTTTTGCATACTCTACAGTTGGTAAATATTTTATCTGGCGTTAAATCTAAAAGTCTCTTATTTCCACACAACTTGATCCACTTTTCTAATAATTGAGGATTCTTTTTAGGATTCGGAAATCGATGTTTACTTTCTTTACTTCCCCAACAACCATCAACTGCACAATAAATTCCAACCATCTGAAATTTAAATATTAATTATTGCAATACAATGAAGCTCATTTCTGTTGATTACTGCATAATAACGTGGATAATTAAAAATGCCTACCTTTTTAAGGATAAGGTTTGAACTCTTAAATATTACAAAATTGATTAGGTAAAGAACAAATTATTGTCTGCCAATGTTTAATTTTCCAAAACTGCTTTGATGAACCACTCACTTTGCAACACCACACAGTGAAACTAAAGAGCAAAACATAAAATCTTAAAAACACGCGCTTGAAAGTAAGGTTATGGGACTTCAAAACAACACAAACAAAATAAAAAGTAATCGAGAATAATCGTAAAAACTCGGATGGCTTAAAGCGCCTCTAGTGGTTTGGAAGAAACTATAATACACACCACGGTCATGCTATTAGAGTTAATCATCTATATTGTGTTGTCTATGACTGGGACGGTAGGTGGTCTGGTACATACATACGGGAAATCTAGAGAGTGGGAATAGGGATGGCAACTGATAACATTTTTAAATAATGATAATGCAGTTGAGGAAGTAACCAGGAAATAAGTTTTGATAGGAATTATTTTCTAGGAAAGGAAAATTTGTAAAGGATTTGCAGGATCATTACAAATATCATCCTAAATGAAATCCAGGTTTATATATGCAGAGTAGAAAACACCAACAAGAAGCATCTTTGTTTCGAAACACCCACAAGAAGAATAAAAAGTACAATTACCGGTTATCGTACTCGATTGAATTTAACGATACAGATTTTTCAAAATAACTGCACCATTTCCTGTCTTTTGAAATATTTTATGATTGTTCCTGAGTTATCAGTTATAGTTAATCTGAAAGAAATTATAGTGTAAATCCGTCAAACATAATAATAGAGGAGTAAACAAATAATTAAAAGTAATTCCAATAATATTTCGATATTCGATGTAACTCACAATTTTAATGTTTCTTGAAGGTAAAATGAATTGAACCAATGGGAGTACGCATTACATCGAAAACCAGCGTTCCAGTTTCCGAGAAGTTCCAAATAGAAGGAAATGATGAATTTGGAAACAAATTCATATATGTGTACATTAAAATAAGGTTTAAGAATTAAAATGTACATAATTGGTTTTCCATCACTTGCTCTAAGGTAACACAGTGTCTTATCTCAAATATTAGTATAGTAATGGTATATTATACAGCATGGATACTCTAAGTGGAATAAACTCTGTAACTCAAAGGGGTGAAGTCCGGGAGAAAAATCATGATAGGCATTCTTTTCAATTGTTTCTAGCCCTCAAGCTGAGGGTTACAGTTTTCACATATATCCATCCGCGGGGTGCAGCCACCTCTAACTTTTTTTTTCAAATGTAAGGGTAGGTCAAGTGATACACCGTGTGAAAGCTTGTATTAAGAGGAATACAACGCAGTATTTATTTCTCGGGCATTTGAAAATTAAGGCGAGAAAACCTAAATAATCAACTTGCTCTGGCTCAATGGTAACTAATTTCGAAAATTATTGAAAGGTCGGAAGGTAAAAATGTACCGTAGTGATAACATGCGTTTATTATCACAAGCCCGGTCTTATCACTAAATGCTTTTTAATTTCGACAATGCTTGAATGGTCGGTGGATAAAAATGTGCCGTATTGATAACGTGCAAGACAGGTCTTCTGTGTTTTTGTCTCGATTTTAGTTAACTGCTTGATTTGTTGGCGTCCACATTAGTAAATCATAATAATTGTCTGGTCCTTGTATCTCTCTTTGCTCGTATATTTAAGTAAATAATTCCTCTAGTGCAGTTTTCACATCTTCACATCATAGTACTTAATAGTAATTAATGATTATTTAGCATGAGATATTAGTGATGATCGGATATGGTGACCGAAGTCGCACTCAAGCTGAAGTAGCTGAATTATTTCAAGATAATCATCCCGATTTACCGCGACTTTCTCAAGGCACAATTAGCAAAATAGAAAGGCGCTATAGAAAATTGGGTCACGTTAGGAATCTGCCAAGACAAAGAAGAGAGGCAATTGAAGAAAATACAAAACTGAATGTTTTGTTGACTATTCAAGGAAACATTTCGGCACGAGAATTACCGCTCGATAATGAGGTCATCCATAGAACTGTTTTAAAAACTGCAAAGATGCACCCTTACAAGGTGCAAATGCTACAAGAATTGACTGATGAAGATCCAGACCGACGAATTGACTTTTGTGAACGAATGATGGACTTCTTTGACCATGGTCGCATACAGTCGGAATGGATTCTCTTTTCGGATGAATGTACTTTCTCTTTGCATGTTGTAGTGAATCATCACAATCGTCGTTACTGGTGTGACCACAACGGGACCATAATGCGGGAAACTCACACGCAACATCCACAAAAATTAAACGTATGGGTTGGGATTATTGGAGATCGAGTGGTAGGATAATTTTTTCTTAATGGTAATATAGGTCGGCAGTTATATATTTCTATGCCTATGAATTATATGCTCCCAAATTTAAGGTGTCTATTTCCAAATAACAATTCAAATGACTTGGATGAGAGAATTTGATTTCAGCGAGATGACGCTCCACCGCACTATGAATTGTCAATACGGAACTATTTAAATCAAGTTTTTACAAATAGATGGATTAGTCGGAGAGGTGCACTTGAATGTCAACGCGATCCACTTGGCTTTTTATGGGGATATTTGAAGAGTAAGGTTTCTGCTACATTTCCGACCGACCTTCATGGTCTGAGTGTACCTCATAAGAAAATATTTTTTTGCAGAGAAGTCGTTAAATCGTAGTTTAGTTTAAGAAAGTTCTTTTGTTTGTTTTGCTTATTATTTTTGATTTTGATTTTTTTGTTCAAGAAAATAATACTTAAAATTTTGAGAAAATAACTACTGCGTTGTATTCCTCTTAATGCAAGCTTTCAGGTGGTGTATCACTTGACCTACCCTTACATTTGGAAAAAAAAAGTTAGGGGTGACTTCACTCCCGGGGGTGGATATGTGGAGAAACTGTAACCCCCGGATGGAGGACTGGAAACATTTACAAAGAATGTCTATCATGATTTTTCTCCCGGACTTCACCTCTTTGAGTTAGAGAATTTATTCCACTTAGCGTATCCACTCTGTAAACCAAGATGGATAAATAATCTTTTAAGCCGAGCTGTATTATAAATAATAACAAATCGAGGCAATCATAATGTTGTCTACCGTGGATTATATGTTATTTTATTTACCACCAGCCAGCATAACCTTTGAAAAATTTATTTTTGACGTTTCATTGATGTGTCAGGGCCATGTAAGAGAAAAGTTAGTTCACTAAGCCTACTAATCGTTTGTTTTGATGTTAATGTTAGATAATAGTAGTTTTATATCAAGACTATAAGTGGATTCTTCTAAGATTAATGTGGGGTTTAATGGTCGAACCCCTCTAAGCCGGGACAAATAAACCAGAAAGTCTCAAAAAATAACTTTATTGACGAAATCATTTAGTAAAAATGCCAAAACTTTGGCAAAGTTTGATTACTAATTAATGAGACAGATATTGGCATCACTTCATTTAAATGAGTTATTTAGGTTACTGTATCTTTTTGTAATTAGGATTGGTGAAAAAGTAAACGCTATAATGGATAATGGTGCTATTGATTTAATTGTATTAAGGGCGAAATTCTGTTTTTAACGGCGTTTTTGGAAAAAATGAGTATGCTCCGAAATTAAGTTTATAGTTTATTTCTAACTTAAATACCTTTCGACATTGTTACTGTTAAAGTACCTACTTGCCAATATAATATTAAGTGCAACTGAGTACAGTCCCTCTGTGTATTTAATGTAAATTCTTGAGGCTTCCTGAACAAACTATTTTTATTAATTTTAGAAAAGGCTTAATATACATACAGCAAAAAACAATTCAAATTTAATCTGTAATGATAACTTTCTGTAATTCATTACATGAACAAGCTGTTTAACTATAACAGTTTAAAAAGCATAATACGCCTGATTTTTTCAAACACGGGAAAATATGAGATTATCTACCTTGATTGCAACAAATATTATCCTTCTTAAAAGTGGACTACTTTGATACGTCAGCCTGTTTGCAAAATAGTACGGAAATTAGTAAAACGTGTCAAAAAGGGATTCCCTTTCGCTAAACTGAAATTTAAATAATGGTTAAAACTTTCACTCTTCCGGTTTGAAAAGCTCTTTTTTACATAAACGTAGTACAAATATTTATTTAGATACCTTTTAAATACAAAATTAAAACATGCAAATGTACCAAATTTAGGTTTTGCTGAGCATATAAATATCTTTTATCCCGTGAAGGAGAGAAAATAAATTACAGGAACATTTACCATAAATAAATTTATGGAATACAATTATTATTATTCACAAATCAGTTCAGGTATATTTTTATCGAGTAGTAAAGCTTTTCTAGTGTATTTCTCGATAAACTTATATATAAATTGGAAGCAGTAAGTCATAAATTTCTCAATAAAATTTAGATCTACAGAAAGCCAAAGCAGTCATACATTTATCTGTACCCAATGCGACCATAACTCAGATTTTTGTTGAAATGATGTTTTCAGTTCAGGCGTGATGCCCTAGTTAAAACATTTTTGGCACATCATTGCGTTGTTAATAAAGCTAAAAGCTTTTACTTGATATAAAGTTCTCTACAAACCACATTATTTTTTAAAATCATAAATAAAAACACTGTATGGAATTAGTTCAACCGGTTAGCTACAGATAATAAACTCACATTTGGAATATTTCGTTATCGTAACATTGTTATGTAAAATTCAATTTTCTACACGTAATGCGTTAATTAGTTAAGTTGATTAGCGTTAACAAACCTTACACATGCCATAAGATCATATGAAAGTTATTGTTCACATAGACAATGTTAATGTGCAAATAAATATTAGTACAGTGTAGTGGTAGTAATTATTAATATTTCTCTGTGATAGGTGCACTATTTTATTAAAAATTAATGTATTTTAAACTAATTACAGGTATCATAAGTAATTAAACAAAAATATCTGGTGTGGAACATCACACGACCTTCCAACCTACAAAATGGGAATTAAAAGAAATGAAATAAGTTTAATAACATTGTATTTAGGATAATTATGCGAACTCCTTTATAATAAGTTGATTACGAAAATAGGCAACATTGTAACAACAAGAACAATAATCTGTATCAGACGTTTAAAACTTCATGTCAGACTAAGCTTAATAGACATCTAATGCTAACTTAGTAAATTAAAAGAAATGAAATTATTTTAATTATAATTTTTTTAGGATAACTTCACAACCTCTTTTTGTACGTTCATAACGAAAACTGTCAACATTGTAAAAACAAAACAATAATCTATGTCAAAATGACGTTTAAAACTTCATGTCAGATAGACAATCATAGACATAAATACGGCTGCTCTTATAAAACATGACGTTAGTAACCATTTGCCACAAAATATGTGATAGTGCGCCCATACTAAACATAAACCTCAAATTTGAAATTTGCTGTTTGATGTTTATTAGAGGAACCAAAGGGGGTGCCGCTCCTATGGAACATGATGGAAATCTTTTCCAAAATATCGATATGATGTATGGAACTAAAATATCGATATTCAATATATGCGTATTTTCCAAATTTCGGATAAATAGAGTTATATATTTTTAAAGGATTGATCAGGGTAGGTTGAGTTAGGGCTTCGAGTAGCCTATTAAGATCTTGTTAAACTAAGGCTACAAAACAAATATTTTGTAGAAATATACAGGGTGGGTGTCTACTGCGTGGACAGAGGATTTCTCCTTAACTATTAGAGATATCAAAACCAATTTTGATGTGATAATACACGATCATTGGACCTACATTCTAAAATTTTTTAGATATATACAGGGTGATTGACAAAAATTTGCCAATCCAAACCTGTGTTTTTTTAATGAAACACCTTGCATATTTTTTTGCATTTTTGGATTCATTATTACATTTATAATAAAAGTACACAAATTTGAATCTGTATCACTAACCGTTCTGCAGATATCGTCACTTTAGTACCAAAATATAGTTAACTTTGGAACCACGATTCGAGCGTTGTAACCACGATTTTGTAAATCTGTTTATACCCCCTACTCTTAATAATAGTCTACTAACAAACAAACTGGGAAATTTTTAGAAAACATGTAAAACTATACAGCATGATTAACTTACGCGAAATGTAATTCTTCTCAGTTTTTTCAAATGAAATACCGTGTATATTTTTTCAAATTTCGATTCTCCGTGAAAAGTAGATCCTAGCTAATAATAGGTTTCATAGTCATAAGACGGACCCTTTGGGGGTATTGACGGTTTATTTGAAAATATTGACATACAGAAGAACAAATAAAACAAAATCCAGAGCAAATAAGAAAATACGAATGGCAAATAAATTATTTGACCGATAGGAAAACTTAATTTATAACTAAACAATAAAGTAATTCTCTACACCTAAAAATAAGTTGAACAAGTAAACATAAACGAATAAAACCATAAATTCTAATTAAATGTTCAAAATGCTGACCGCGCCTAGCTAAACACTTTGCAATTAGCTCGGTAATCGAAAGATTCACTCGCAACAACGTTATAGACGAAATGGATTGAAACGCAGCTCTAATTCAATTTTTCATATCTTCGCTTGTGGTGAGAGGATTTTCTTTAACGTAGTCACAAAGGAAGAACTCAAAAGGCGCAAGATCCGGTGATCTGGATGACCAGTTTTGCACACCACCTCGTCCTATGCACCTCATCGGATAATTTCTATCGAGATATTGGCCAACGTTGATTACGTAGTGTGGAGGGGCGTCATCCAGTTGAAACCACATCGTACGAATATTATCTACCTCGATATTTTCCAAAAGTTCGGATAAATTTTTTTTCCAAAAACTGTAAATATCTTTCTCCAGTAAGATTCCCATCAAAGAAAAAGTACCAACCGCATTAAAATTGATTATACCACCCCACACATTAACTGACCATCGATGCTGGCGATCAACAACTCTTAAGATGTGTGGATTAGTATCTGAATAGTGATGATAGTTACTAATGTTGCCATTATTGTGAAGAGCAAATTGAATGTTATTAACAAAATTGGGTTTTTCATTGACTTTAGTAGTTACCCATTGGTAGAAAATCTATTTCACCTAAAGCTCGATATGATAAGGATGCAATTGTTTTTTTTTTAATAAAGCTGCGAACTGTATTTCTATTTAGGTCTAGGTGTGTACTTAGCTCTCAGGTACTATTTTGACGATTTTCTAGAAGAGATGACACAACTTGAAAATCAATTTCTGCATTTGGGCTTGTCTTTGCGCGCTTGGGATAACTGATACTTCCAGAATTTATAAATTTCTCAGCTACATTCATAAACGATTGTATCCGCGGCCGTCTTCTCTCTGGGTATCGTTCACAGTACAAACAGGTAGTCAGCAAAGCATTTTTCTTCGAGCATTATCAATTTAAATTGCAAAACGACAACCCAAAAACACACAAACTAATGGAACAATATTTTAATGATTATACAAACGTCAAAATAGTAGGTGCAATTGTTCCTCGTTATTATGAGCGGCTATCCTACCTGAATTGTTTTGTTGAATTCTATTGTCATAGTAAATTTGTATTTTAGGATATTTTTGCGCAAAAGCGTCAATATCTCAAGAAGGGCCCATCTTAAGGCTATGAAACCTATTATCAATTAGTATCGACTTCACGGGAATCGAAATGTAAAAAAATATGCAGGGTGTTGCATTTGAAAAAATTACATTTCGCGTAAGATAATCATTCTGTATAGTTTTACATGTTTTCGAAAAATTTCCTAGTTTGTTTGTTAGTAGACTATTATTAATAGTCATTGGTATAAACAGATTTACAGAATCGTGGTGACAACGCTCGCAGCGCGGTTCCAAAGTTAACTCTATTTTGGTACTAAAGTGACAATATCTGCAGAACGGTTTGTGATACAGATGCAAATTTCCACACTTTTATTCTAAATGTAACAGTAAATCCAAAAATTCAAACATATGCAGGATGTTCCATTAAAAAAACACAGGTTTGGGTTGGCCTATTTTTGTCAATCACCCTGTATATTTTTAGAATGTTGGTCCAATGATCGTGTATTACCACAACAAAATTGGTTTTGATATCTCTAATAGTTAAGTAGAAATTCTCCGTCCACCCAGTAGACACCCACCATATTCAATATACAATGTGTCCGCTAATTAATGGTACACAGCAAACCTGGATATTCCTTGGGTAAAAATATTGCGATTTAGCCAAACTTACCTTAGTCCAAAAGTTGATCATAACCGAGATACAGGGTGTTAAAGTGTTAATTTGCAATTCGTTTTTTCTTAATAATTCATCAACAGGGCGACAAAACGGCACAAAATTAGATATGTAGGGGTTTTTGGGGGTGAGAAATTCAAATCCGTTCTTATTTTGGACGCCACTTGTAGAGGCCGCCACTTACAGTACATTACATCTATTAAAAATGACCTAATTTTTTTGTATCTCCCTGTATTAGCCTAAATATTAAAGATTATGAATTTTCCATCTTTTTTACAAAAAAAAGTTATACCTTGTAAATGTCTCTCCGAGTGACCGTTTTCAAGATATTTGCGTAGAAATTATTCAGATCACCTTTTCAAATTCCACATAAAAATGATGCTTGAAGTAAGCTATGTTTAAATCAGATGCAATAATAAATGCTATAATTGTAAATGTCAAACTTTATGGGTGTTTTTTTTAATTTTTATAATTGAGTACAAAATGCCCATACATAATGAGTTTTCAAATGAAGAAATGCGTGATATGATTTGTGTATACGCGCAGAAATTATTTAATGGACGTAGGGCGCATCGAAGGTATTTGGTAATGTATCCACGACGGAAACAGGCCGATTTTAAAATTTTCAAGAGTCTCTATGATCGACTGGGAGAAAAAGGCTCGTTTCGTCCCAAACGAGATTCTACAGGACGCCCTAAGATTATAACTCCTGACCAGGAAGGTGAAATTCTGATTCGTGTAGCTGAAAACAGTGAACTAATCACAAGACACCTTGCTGCGAGAACTGGCTTTGGTAAGTCCTCTGTTCACAAAATTCTTACTGAAGAGGGACTGTATCCATTTCATTTCACGCCTGTACAAAATTTACTGCCAGCTGATTTGCCAGCTAGACTGGCATTCGCTCGTTTCTGTCGTATCCAGCACAATGCCGACCCATTGTTTTTAGACAAAATATTATTTACCGACGAAGCAACCTTTTAACTTTAGGAATAAACATTCGTGAGATTTAGAAAATCCACGTTTAGTAGCCGACCATCACTTCCCGATTTCAATCCACTTGATTTTTGTTTTTGGGGATATTTGAAATGGCTCGTGTATAAAGAAACAGTGAACACTCGAGAAGAATTATGGCAGAAAATTGTAAATGCTGTCGAACAGTTTCGAAACGATCAGTTATTATTTAGGATAAGACCGTCGTTCAGCAGACGGGTTCTCAAATGTATTGAAGTGAATGGTAATCACTTTGAACAGTTATTGTCGAAAGATGCTCTCTTTTTTTATTAAATGTTAATATTTTTGTATTGTAGTTTTCTTGTTGTTATTTCTGTAGTAATTATAGCATTTATTATTGCATCTGATTTAATCACAACCTAGGTACTTCAAGCAAAATTTTACATGTGAGAATTTGAAACGGTGTACTGAATAATTTATACGCAAATATCTTGAAAACGGTCACTCGGAGAGACATTTACAAGGTATAACTTTTTTTTGTAAAAAAGATGGAAAATTCATAATGTTTAATATTTAGGCTAATACAGGGAGATACAAAAAAATTAGGTCATTTTTAATTGATGTAATGTACTGTAAGTGACGGCCTCTACAAGTGGCTCCAAAATAAGAACAGATTTGAATTTCTCACCCCCGAAAACCCCCACATATCTAATTTTGTGCCGTTATGTCGCCCTGTTGATGAATTATTAAGAAAAAACGAAATGCAAATTAACACTTTAACACCCTGTATCTCGGTTATGATCAAATTTTGGACTAAGGTAAGTTTGGCTAAATCGCAATATTTTTAACCAAGGAATATCCAGTTTTGCAGTGTACCATTAATTAACGGACACCCTGTATATCGAAGCAAATATATCGATATTTTCTGTATATCGGATAAATACAGTTATTTATTTTTAAAGGTTTGATTCAGGTTAGGTTGAGTTAGGGCTTCAAGTAGCCTATTAAAATCTTCTTAAACTAAGGCAATAGAATATTTAAATTTAAATCAATGTTATTCAATTTATTTTATTCACTATCTAAAGAATTTAAGAATAATAGTTCCGATAAATTAGTCCCAATAGATTTTTCAACACTGCACCAGATTACAGCCCCGCACTGCGCACCAGTTCTGCGCAGAGCCGCACGTTGTAAAGGGTATAGCCGACAACTGAAGTGAGTTAAAATAAGTTAAAAGTGAAGTTAGAAAAAATCATATAAAAAATGTTTTAATTATTTTACTTCTTAATTTTTGTGGTTCATAGAATAGAATCCTTATTAATAAATTTATGTCGAATAAAAATAGCAATATATCAAAAATAATTATCAATACAAAAATGTCGATATTTTAGCAAAATATGTCTATCTATATATATAATTAATTTCGATATATCGTTGCCATCCCTAGCGCAGCAACACATATGATAGTATACCAATAATAAACAGAACATAATTGTAGTGTTCCATATAATTTATTGTTAATTGTTAGTAACAATTTGTAAAATAAATTAAATCATTTTCAAGTTGTTTTTTGTTCTTGCATAAAACAATAATCTATGTCAGAGTGACGTATAAAACTTTATGTCAGATAGGGATTAATAGATATAAATACTAGGGTGCAGAGAAAAAAATGTTTTTTTATAATTTTTGATACTACTTCTTTCCTGTAGAAATACTATTTTAATGTTTTCAGGTGGCGTAAATGACTTAAAGGTTTTAAAAAATTAGGAAATTGCGATAATAAATAGAGACTTATAAAATTTAAAAAAATTATTTATTGCAAAAAATATAATTTCATCATGATAAATTATCGTTTTAAATCCACTAAATCTTCTGATTATTTAAGTTGAGCGGCACTACTACATAGAAAATATTGACGTTTTCTTTGAAATACTGGTAATTCCTGTCTTGCTTTAATCTTTGCTCTAATATACCCGTCTCTTGCCTCTGATCCACAAACAGATAATGCAGCCTATAATTCAAGTTTGACACACCGTTCCACTGCCTGCGTGTGACAAGGGAACTTTTTAATATACGTCAGATTGTTTCCAGAAGCCATCTTTTGCTTTATTTCTGCTTTGTCTGCCAGTCGACAGGCTCATGATAACAATGTGCTTTTTAATTAAGTTGAAGTATCTCAAATATGCGTACTTTCTTGACATTTACTCTTGCTTTTATAATTATTCGAAGACTTAATTCCCTAATATGTTGTTGTTCGCCTTGTAGCATTCCAAGCAATATATTTTTTGGATGTGCGAAGAAATAATTACGTTGAATTGTTTTTAACACAACTATTTTTAGCTCTTCGTGTAAACATAAAGATCTCTTAATCATGTTGACCACATGAATTGGACCATATTTACAGGAAGATTTTGTCTTTTATGTCGAACCATGTTGGCGCGTATACTTTTGTAATAAAAATAGCAAGTTCTTTCAAATTTTCTGTCGCATCCTCTGTTCCTATTTACAAACGAAGAATTCGGTTTACACAAGTAAGCCATCGTGAATGAGCTAACTTTCCAGGGTCTTTATTAGATATTCCAGTGGAAACATTTTCGGTAGATATAGCTCAACACATTTTCCACAGATTTTTTTGATCGGTACTTCATAAGTTGACATCAACCTCACGTAAATTATCAGATAAGGGTTGGAAAACCACCACTTTCCAATCTAAGCACTTATCGAGCATTCTTCGGATATCTCCCGAATAACTATTTGGCCCTGTAGTTACACCATCAAATAACGAAGTGGCAATTCATTTCCTTGCAATAGGCACACAAACCACTGCAAAGGACGTTTTAGATGTTTTTTTAGCAATGCGATAACACCATTTTAGTGTCCCGTATTTACGGCAGTTCCATTACATCCAACTGCTGTTAAAGAAGACTTGTACTCAACATTTTTCTGAAGAGCATTAATAATTTCTTTTTGAATGATATCTGCCTTTCCTAAGGTAAGTGAAAGATGCCTTAGATATTCAGAGCCTGTAATGGTTCGCACGTTGGGCACCATTTTGTAGTAATTCTTTTGTTCGCCCTACTGTTGGGGGAGGGGCTATTTTGTAATGGGGATCGTTTTGTAACAGGCGTACTATTTGCGATTATTATCTTGCTTGCATACACCTGGCCACAAAAGATAATGTTTGGATTCTTTTTTAATCTCTTATAATTTTAAAATTATTGAGTAAACATGTTATATTGTTTTTATGAAAATGTGAAATGATTCAACATTAACTAAGTGATTTTAATTTATAAAGATAGCATTCATTAACTAAACCTTACTTTTATTGTTATCAAATTTCTATTCGTGTAATAGTATATTCTTCCGAGGACTGGCCTGGTTATCCAAGTGAATAACAGCTCATTATACGAGAGTAGAAGACTATACTTTCTCTATGACTACAAATAATAAAACTTTATAATAAATATGTTATTAAAAAAATGTACAATTTATGCGAACTACATCATCGAAAATTTATAACTAAACAGAAATAATAGATAATTAAACAATCAAAAACATCAATTCTTGTGAACATTGATTGTAATATTACTACAATTAGTAATGTTCACAACTGGTGGACCTGAATTATGACATATTTACTGCACCCATTGCACTATTCGATAGTATATTCGAATTAGTTGGCTCCATTTCTATTGATTGGAGTATTTTCTTCGCAGTGTTCATTTTATTGGTCATGGAATCCTCTATGTACCCTTCAGCTACTGATGTGCTCTTCCAGCCGCCATGCCTTTTGAGGGCTGTAATATCTCCCCCTGCATCTACTAATATGGAAGTCGTACGAAAAGTATGTCCGGTGAATAATTCAGCACTCGGCAAATTTAAATAAGTGGCTATTTGTTTTCCCATGAATCCGAATTTATTAATGCCAATGTTTTGCACCGTGCATTTTCCATGTTGGTAGTTTAAAAAAAAAGATCTGTTTGCAGTAGCTGGATGAAGATTGATATATTTTTTACATATGTCGTAAAATTTGCCTGTAATGGAAATTTTCGTACAGTTTTTGTTTTCGTATTTGGTATCGTAATTAAATAGGCTGATGCAAGATCTTGGATATCATCAATAATCATAGAACGGAGTTCGATACTGCGACATGCGCCCATTATGCCCATTATCAATGCAACCTTAAAAATATTTTATATAAAAATAACGCAAATTTTAAGTTATTACCTTTGTTGCAAGATATATATTATCCGGTGCTTCACTAATAAATTAATTTATCTCGTTAGGAGTAAATGGTTTGGATTTCTTCGCGCGATAGCCTTCCGACTGACGTTTCAGGAAAGCGCGCAGTTTGGAATAATGTTCTATATTTATTTCGTCATTTACGGTTAATGTACTTAGTAGCATTGAGTATATTTACCACATGGACGAAGATTTGTATTTTTCAGAAAGTTGTGTAAAGTATGCTAATAGAACGTTCTCAGAATACGAATTTACCTTATTAATACTTCTCCATTCTATAAATCTGTCATACGTTTCTTTATATTGTTTCCTTGATTTTTCGGGTAACAAATTATTTACTGTGGATTTTGCCGCTTGCAGTATATGAGGCGGTGTACATGTTTCACTAATGCTGCTTTCGCCATCCGAATTCATTTTGAAAAGAATGAAAGACAAACTGCGGAAATTTAATAATGGCGTCGTACAATTTGAACTTATTTATCGATTGGTAGGAGACGATGCATTGTTAAGGGGATGCGATTGATTTGATTAATATGCGCCCATTGTATTCCACAAATGCAACAATATGATTGGTGTTCAGGTCGTGGATTCCAGTTGAGAATACAACGGGCGTGTAGAATTAATATAATTATTATATTTGATGCTTTCAAAGAATGCCTAGATTATTTAATAGTCATAGAGAAATTATCTTTAATAATTACTCAACAAATACCTTTTTCCTTTCATCGCGATGCTCCAGCTAGCTTATAATCTAACAAATGGTTATTTTTATCATTCATCAAAATTATCCTCAATCTTATATTGATTACCTGTATTTTGTAATCAATTGAACTTGCTTTCTTCAGTATTTACATATTCAGTGTTTGTATAAGATTTTTACGCTTTGCAGTCAATAATAAAAAATGAATCAAAAGTTATGACATTTAATTAAACCAAATTCTATATACAGACTGTTTTGTTTACAGCATTATATAAAAATGATTCTAATTCTATGCTAGTATTTTTCAGAACCCTAACTCCTTTCCTTCCGATCCTATCCTGACCACACCCATCCTTCATCCCACCATGCATATATACGTAATGTATGTATGTATGCTGGAAATCCACAATTGTGGCTGAAGCAGCTCCGAAAGCTTGAGCACCCCACCCTCCCCGGGAATGAAATACGTGGCCTTTTCCTTTTCCCGAATTCTTTCTCTTATCTTCTCTAGAAACCAAATCAGCCTGATCCTCTCTTCTCTTTCGAGAAAACCACTAGCCTGATCCTCTTCTCTTTGGGAAACCATCAGCCTGAATCTAACTTACATATACATAAACAGTACACGTTCATCCGCCTACTGGTGTAAAACCTTGGGGACGACACACACACAATTTACACGCCGCTTCCCGAGCACCTAACCTAGAAACAAACTCGCACGTTTTCGAACTTTGTATTTTTGTGCCACCTTCTCTGCAGGCGTTAGTCAGCTAACTTAGAGCATAACTCGAATCCTAGTCCACTATCGGTGTAAAACCGCAAGCATCAAACCATCACCCGTCCCCGGACTCACGGTGTAAAACCGCGCAGTTCGACCCTCGCATCTAGGCGAAAAGCCAAAGGTATCCTGTATAACATTGCGTTCAACTTGACTATTTATGTACATTACACATTTACCAAACACAAAAACATATCCGATTCATCCTGTATATATACCAGAGAAAATATTCTATTTCGTGTTCATTTTCCGTTATTAGTTTCAAAAACTAATTTAGTTCCTGTAATATACGAAAACGTTTTAATTTTCCCGGTTAAGTAATCGTAAAATTTGTATTCTTTAAATTAAATTTTACATTATAAAGAAAATTGATAAGCACATTTTAATGCGTACATTTGTATAATTCTATTTAACTCATTTAAGTCATTTCAATAGCCAAAATTACAATTAAAGTAAATAAATCTGGTAATTAATTATAGCTAAAATAAAATTTACCCTCTTTTAAGGTAAACTGGTAAATGCTAAAAGTTTACGTCTACATTATAAAAGAAAATTAAGCGTATTGAATTTAAAATAACTTTTGATACCATTAATAGCATTAAAACGTGTTTTGCACATTCAATTAATAAAGGCTTTTAGAAAACCATTATAATTTAACCAGCCTTACAGTAAATCAATACTTCAATTGTCCTGCTAATGTTATTGATATCCAAAAGATTAGAGTAAATTGCTTAATAAAAATTAATCAATAAGACCCACATGTCGCCTTTAATGAAAATCGTTCGCATTGACTTGGTAATGATTTCCAAGCAATAGATAGGGAGTTTTCTATATAGACTGTAGAACTAGACAATAAATCCACACTTGTAAAGATATGAAGACAACTCCAACATAAACATTTTTTTTAAATACATCATTAAATACACTTTTTGTTTAACAACCGGTGATCAACAAGATCAGCCACCGCGTTGTGAGATCAAGATTGTGGTTTTTCATGAGCACAATGTTTGAAATTCATGAGATTGATAATAAACATCATGAGACCATTCTTAATAAATGTTTGGCATTTAATTATTTATTATTTTGCCGTTTTTAACATTTTATATTGCCATCCATACCATAATTTACGGCGTGGTGTATTGAATTAACCCTGAATTCTGCACGCTGCGTTGCCAATTCCTATTGGTACCATCGGTTATAAAAAAAACAACTACAGCGAGATGATTTAGACACGTCCATTTTGCAAAAAAATTAGTTGTGTAAGTATTAATTTTAATATTACTTGTCATTTTGTGTTTCGCCAGTGTCATAAATTATTGAGTAAGGTTAGACAACATGAGGTTTACCTTCAAGTGAAGAACTTGAAGAAGCCTGTTCTGTGTTACACCTGTTGATTTTAATAATTCGTTAAAAATTTTGCACCACCGAAAATTTATGAATTAATTAACAGAAACAAACGCTTGTTAAAAGTTAATAGCCTTAAAAAATACACAACAAGTGATTTCAAAAAGAATAATTGAAAAAAATCTAATATTTTGTAATATCCCCATTGTAATCCAGCATAATTTGTAAACGTCTTGGCATAGAAGACACCAACTGTCGGCAATATACAGGTGTAATTTGTCCCCATGCCTCAACAGTAACTACTTGCTGCAAATCCTCTTGGTTTCGTGGCCGGAAATGTTGTTTGTAAATAAATTTTGTCATTTCCCACCAAATATTTCCCACTGGATTTAAATCCGGACTCTTACTTGGCCACGGTAAAAGATTTATCTCCTGTTCTTCCAGAAATTCACAAACAATTCTTGCTCGGTGTATAGGACAGTTATCCTAAAATTAATTTGTTAGAAGAAACATTTGTCTAGTTCTAAACTATCACCTGCTGATAAATAAAATTTTCTACAAAGACTGGCAGAACAGGAGGCAGCATAACATCACTTAATACCCTTCGATACACAATCGCATTTAATCTCTCATTTATTATGATGAATACACCTGGACCTCTGAAACTCACCCATCAAAAACGTTTTGTGAAAAACGTCCACTTGGGTTGATTTTTCGAGTGCATCCCGTCTGGCCTGTACACTCGCAGAGTACCATTGTGACTCGACTGAAATGTTTTCTCATCGGATAATACCATATTGTCCCAAAAATTATGCGGTTGTTGCAAGTATTTTTGTGCAAATCTGATTCTGCTTTCTTTATTGTCTTGCATCTGAAATATTTTGTTTGCGGAAGTATAGTTCTTCAATTCAGAATTTTTAATTCTTCGCCGAGCAGTAACCAAAGATGCCGGGAAACCTGTTACTTCTCTAACCCTAATGGCTGTGTGGAATGGATTTAGTCGTAGATAATTTACCACTTTTTCATCTTCAGCTGCTGTTGTTATGGTTTTGCGGCCGGAACCAATTCGTCGCCTTAATGTCCCATGGTCGCGAGTGCCACGTTTGGCGCCAATTTACTAACACCCAGTTCTTCGGCAATTCGTCTAATGCTAACTACCTGAAAAATACGGGTTAGAGTAATCAATTTTTGTACATCAGTTAGTACTGTTTTCGCTGTAATAATTAACTTGTCAAAATGACAACTATTAATATTAAAATGACATCCTACTGAAAACGTAGTTCAATCTAATTAAATTATTAATTATATCCTAACCTAATTTAACTATATTCGATTAATAAAACAAGTATTTTAAGAAATACGTATTATCGCGCTCAAAAAATATTGATACAGCAACTTTTGGCTGTGTGACAGTATCTAAGAGTCTTTAATCTATCAAATGCACCAGTTTGACAAATGCGTAACCTCCACTTGAAAATCGTGTCTACATCAACATTTGAATTTTGGAAGTGTCTACAGTAACAAGCTATACCAGAATTTTTGAGCGTGATAGTACCAATAAATATTCTATTGGCAACACCGCCACAAAGACGGAAGTCAGGGTTATTTCAATATACGCTAATTTATAAAACTGTATTGGAGAAACTTTATTTAAGTTCGAAGATTTAGCGTTAGCGCATGCATATGCGGATCACGGATCCTCCACTGAAGCATCTGAAGTTAGTCAATAACGGCACAGGCGGTGGAGGTGTCCAGTAGCATAGCGTATTAAAATATTTTTAATAAGATATGCTTGCTATATAATTTATTATTCGAGCGCGTAAAATTGTATTTGTAAATGATGTTAAAACGAAAAATACGAAAATCATGAGATTTTATAGTTAAATCATTAGATCATCAGACTAAGAGAAAAATTATTGAAACTCATGTAAAATCATAAGATATCACAACACTGATCAGCCATCTTACAAACAGAGTTAAAGATATCTGATTTACTCATAGACGTTTTTCTGGGGCAAAACAGTTAATTATTTTGGTTATTGGAAACTTCCGAGAGCCCGTAGTGCCCGCAACCCACAATACAACATCGTCCATAGTTGCCTATCAAGAGAAGCAGATTGAAGTTTCAAATATATATTGTTTAGTTAAGTTTTGAAGTTCAATTTAATTTTGATTTGTTTTTATAACATTAATATGTGAAATAAATGCCTGTTTAATTGAGTATGTTGTAAAATGTATAAAACTCACGCCCAGGCCCTGAATGAGTAAAGCATAAAGGGTTACAAAATTTAAGAAGGTTAAAAATTTATTTTTATAATTCCCTTGAAACAAAAAGGGGCTTATAAGCCAAAAATAGAGCAACTGTAATTCCCTTAATTGATGCCTCAAAACGCTAGCAATAAATATAAATAGAAACATAGAATAAATGCAGCAATGAATTTAAATCAGCCTATTTAATAGTAAACATAAAATGTATTGTTACGTATCTATTTCACACTAGCGTTTTAGTAATTATAGAAGAAAAAGCTTCAACAATGGACTTAGACGAATTTCGTATCATCATTTACATAATAGTCACTAATTTACAGTAAACTTACAACGATGTTACTTCAAGTAGTGCAGACACACGTCCGCCACTTGCAGGATGTAAGGGGGAACTGAAAAGTTGGCGTGCTATACGTACATTATAACCGCATTGTAATTTAAAATGATAGATTGGCGGAATAAAATGACAGGGGTAATGTAAATTTTTTACCAAGCATAAAATCATTGTAATACCTTTAGATGTCAGAAGTCGCGATCACCAAAATTAGAGTACGCATCTTATAAATTAAACGAAGAAGTGTTTCAGTAAAGTGTAGATTTCTATGAATTATGGGTTAATATAATATAATTTTCAAACAAACGATTCAAGAGCTAAAATTTTCAAATCAGAAACATTTCCACCACTGTTTGCCAGAACAATTTCCGAACTGCGCTTGAGAGGGTGACTCGTTTAAAGTTAAATCTGTAAAGTCTCACTCACTTTGTATTATGTTTGGCTACTGAAGAAATCGTTTGATTTCGCATTCTGTGAGTGCTACATTTACCATTACTCCATAAAAAAATCATTAAGTTTAGCACATTATGGTATCAAGGGAGTGTATCACTTCACAATATTATGTTACACGGTCAAGCTGCGCTTGAGTCGTATAGTGCTTATAAAAGTAAGCAGTGTGCAGCGTAATGGTGACACGACCTGCCTAGCATTCGGGAGGTAATGGGTTCGATACCCGTCACCGTCTACCTTGTATGAGGTAGCCCTTTCCTTCCTTTTTCCCGATTAAATGGAACTCTGCAGATCGTGTCCGATTTGAGAGGTCGTGCTCTCCTAGCAATTTAAAAATGTTAAAATTAAGCAATAATTATTTAATCGTTATTTAAAAGCGATAATTACAAAATGTGTACTAGCTAATCAGTAACTGATAACCGGGAATCGCAGTTCGCCGCTTTTAAGTTAGGTCTGTCACCTCTTACATACAGACGCTACAAAAAGTGGTTTTTATTCAGGAAAAAAGAACTACAGTCGGAGCAGCCAAAACCGAAGGACAACAAACCGTAGAATTACATAAGGATGCAGGACATAGGAGCACAGAAAACAGGAACCGTTAAGGAGAACAACCAGAAAATTCACAAATGATGCAGGATACAGGCACAAAGAAGACATTCAGGACTCCATCAGCACCTACGATCGACAACGGGACCACAGAAGCAGTTAATAAAAACTTTTTTAATTAAAATTTAATTATTTCATTGTAACATTTGCTTTCCATCCTTTATATTGGGTCTGTAACTACCAAGCCTTTTTTCCTCGGGGTGTTGGGCTGCAACTCGGCGGAGACCCCTCCTTCCGCAACCAAATATTCTTACATTTCCGTTTCTAATCCCAAACTAATCACAGTCGTGATAGTGAAGCATGGTCGTCACCGTGATTCTCTTACAATTGTCTCTCCAACCCCCGAAATATCCCGAAATCTCTCAACACCCAGACATACCTATTCAATTTCCTAAAATCCTTCAACTTCCTCGTCAAAACCTCTTCTTCCTTGCCGGAAGGTACGAAATTTAGGCCACGTCATCACTTTGGCAATCCCACCATTACCTTTATCCAACTATCCGGTATTCGTCACACCAACTGCACTTCTAGACCTCCCTGATTTTCCGGCGTGATTCGCCACGTGGACTGGATATCCAGGCCCAAAAGATCCTCTATGTAATAGCTTTACCATCTGCGTGAAAGTATATCCGTATCACCTGGAAGGCCACCAACGCTTCAACTCCTTTATCCGTATCTTAACCTCATCCCAAATCACTCTCGGTTTCCTCCTCGTAAAGGGAATCACTATGATGGAGCGACATCACCGATGCGAACCCTCTCTAGACCCATCATCCCTCCTCAGGTATTGCTCTACCTGCACGCAGGTGGGCCATAACTGTAGGAGGTGTCCACCCGCTCCGCCCGTTGCCCCAACTGTGGCGGAAGTTCATCTTGTCAATTCCTCCAGCGCCTTCGCCATATACACTAATCAAAGATTTGTTCAACGCTGACTTGCATATGTTCTCTGAACCCATCTCCAAACACCTCTCAACGCCATCAGAGGCTTGACTTCCGTAATTACGGAAGCGTTCGAAATCTCAGTCCCATTGTCAAACATCGACATTTCCGGCAAAGCGTTCCCACAACAAATCGTGATCTAGGGATCCGTCTCTCAAGACCGAGTGCCTTAAACAAGCGAGAAACAAACACACCAAAGATTCCCAGACCAAAGTCATCGCTCAGCTGGATGAACCAAATGGGAAGTATCTTCTGGCAGCTCAATAGACTGGCCCGAATAAAATTAACATCCAAATCCAATCTCACAAACCCACAGGATAACACAATCTTCTATGATTAAGGGAAGGCCGACTTTTTCGGATTTTACCTTTACTACATTTTCCAATGCCACGAAAATCCTCAGTTCAAGGAACCTCTAGAGAGTCACCTTGAAAAATTCCGTAACTATAACCTTCCCAAAATCCATTTGGGCAATCAGAGTACATTCTATGCCACCATCACACCCGAACAGGCTAAAGCATACTTAAAAAAAGGACGAAATTCATATCTTGACGGTCATAACCATAAAATACTCCGACATTTGCCTGACCGAGCCTTAACACTACTCACCGACATCTACAACATATTCTTAACACTATCCCAATCCCCAATAGAGTGGAAAAAGGCTTACACCGTCATAATACCGAAACCGAACTCCGACCTTACCATACCTTCCTCCGACCTTACCATACCTTCCTCCTATACATCCATTTACAGATTCTACTAGAGCATTCAGCCACAAGCAATGTAACGTGGCCGTTTTTCTGGACATTAGAGAACCATTTGACAGGGTCTTGCACACTGATATTCTTCACAACCAATAACTAACCTTAACATCCCTGACCACTTCTCCAAATTTCTGCTCTCGAACTTGGCTAACCGGTCAGTTCGACTAGGCAACACCTTCGAGCCATTTCAAACCACAGCGAACGTGCCGCAAGATTCTGCTTTAACCCCGGTTCCTTACACCGCCTTCGATTCTGACATACCCAATGTAACAGAATCCGGAGTTGAGCAGTTTGCGGATGACTCTACCCACTCGGAAGTGAAGCGGAACGGCCTGTCGCCTTACATCCTAACCCTTAGGAACTTTTCCAACTGGGACAACCGCAATCATTACACAATTCCTTGACAACTTCTCCGAGGATCCCTGCTCAATACTCTATATGCCCTCCGAATTCCCCTATATATTCGATGGCGAATACGCAAGGATACCCTGCAAACGAGATTGGACTGACCACCATCAGCATGCACGAGTTATAACTGAAAACTGTTACATTTCTTTAAACTTTGACACCCTGTATCTTTTAAACGAAAAGTCATTTTGAGTTCAAATTTATTCTTTCAACTTATATTTAAAAGAGGAACTATCCCTGTACGTGCGGCCCGATATCACTGAAACGCTCTGTATACACACATGCCATTTATCGACATACATGTATATTGTATGCTCGTATTTATACACATAATGGAGTTTTTGAAACGAAAAGACTCAGAATCTTGCCTATATTTTCATTTAAAAAAATGCCTTCATATTGGTATCGCTTTTGTTGTATTTATAACATGCATCAAACGAGAATGCTCAAATTAGAGGAGGAATGATGATGACATACTTAATGATAAAAATTCTGAAATTTGTGTCATATACGATGCAACTTGAATCGCGTAATCTTCTTTAGCTTCCTTTCTGTAATTTTTTTTTCTAATTATGTTCCACACGGTATAATAATTGATCTGCTATTTTAGCAGAATGAATATATAGTATAACGTGTCATTTACGTGATCAACCATAAGTAAGAATAAAGAAAAGTATAACATGCTATATTACGGGTTATACAAGGACTGATGAGCGAAGGAACAAGAATGTAAAATACAATCCTGTTGTTGAGGTATGAAATTCAAAACACTGATACAGTTATGAGGGGGTATAAGTTAAGTAGGGTAACCATCCAAATTGTATAATTTTATCAATAATTGGATTGGATACTGCATTGCGAAACAAATAAACATACTGAGCCAAGCTATAAATTAAAAATACATACTCGTGGTTGTACATAATAACCCAATTCATGACAGATTTAATATCGATGGTATATCCGAGGGACATCAACAAGGAATTTACCATTAAAACCAATTCACTACCCTTAACAGATACACTTGTATTTTACAAACTTCTCTTTATTCAGCATTTGAATCTATAATATTTGACATTTTAATTTAGTATTAATATTGTAAATCTTAATACATATAAGATAGTTTACAACACATTTGAGAAATAATATTAATGAATTAATGTTGATAATTCTTAATTAGTTGAACGGAAAACCATCATTCCTAAAAAAACAAATTACAATGAATATTTTTATTTTATGTATCTGAATTTTTTCCTTTAATGAAAGGGTTACAACACCTTCTACTAATCAATGGTTTCGAGAGTTTTTTATTTAAAGGATCTTCAAACTACTTAATTTTTTGTTGTCTTCATAGGATTAAAGGATGCTTAAAAGTGAAGTCGATAACGCATTGCAATATCTCCAATCTTACTAAATAAAGCTTCGCGTAACATTTGAAAAAGGAAATAAACAATTTCCTATCTTAATTAATTCACTTATTAAAACCCATGAATGTATATGCTATGGTAGTAGAAAAAATCCATGAATTTTAGATATAAAGCATCGAATAGAGAAAAAAGTTTACGTTAAAAACTATCTAGCTTCAACTAAAATTGGGAAATGCCCAACTTTAGTTGATGAACTAGCATATTCAAAACAATGCTCTAATTTAACAGAGAGTGGTTTTTCAAAAACGGAGAAGAAATAACATAAACGGCAACTATCCTGTACAACACGATACCATAATAGCAAAAATTAAATTAAGAGTGAGTGGCAAATTAGTATAGTGTATGGCGTTAAACGTAGGGGCTGTGAGAGTTATTATGTAGGAAATATAATGCAGATATTTGAATAGAAGGTAACGCAAGACAATGAAATAATAATATGAATATACCTAAAACAGCATGTGCTTTAGTTACCCATATTTACAACTGGTAAATATGACAGATTACAGTACGCCTAATATGCCCTAGAAAATAAAATTTAAGCAAGAGGTTAACCAATTCCTACACATGTCCCTTTAAAACGCCCATCAAACGTGAACATTCCCACTACACGATACAAAATTCCTTTAGAACACGTACTACGCTTATAAGTCACATTAAATTTAAACTAAATGTTTGTGTTTATAGCTTACATAAGTGTGGTTTTAAATCGATCAAAATATTTACGCCTTTCTGGTAAGCAAATAAGTTTTCGTTTAGGTCAATGGATAAAAAAATGTTAATATAGAAATCGTCATATGTACAACTTATAGTAATAAGCTGGATGAGGGATACATTATAAAGATGGTAACAGACCGTTGTAACTGTAGTACAATCAGGGAAGACGCTTAGTTATTTTGATTCGTGTTTATTAAAGATAAAATGAATAGGAATTGTATTTACAACCATTCTGTATTTATTCTTAAAAAGTATTCAGTTTGTCAATATGTACACATTTAAAGTGATTGATGGTTACATACTAATCAGTAATGGATAAAAGAAGTAATATTTATTGCACAAGTATCATAGGCGTAGAAAACACGCTACAAGTATTTAAACATGCAAGCTAAGCTTGAATATTTAATTTTTTTAAATATTTTATCGCAGATAAGCTATGAACGATATGCAATGATTTATCCATTACAAATTAAAAACTAAAAATAACGGAATTTTTAAGTTTGACAAATGTGTCATGAAAATACTATGGTGCGTTTTTGTTATTTTTTTATTATTGACAAACAGAATACTTAGCTAGTGGTACTGTCTACCTGATTGAAGTTGTACTTTTCCTTGCATCTAAACATCTGGCGTAGTAATAATTTGCACTTCTTTGAAGGAGATGTCTTTCTTCCTCGACAGGATTAAGTTTGGAATTCCTTACGCTCTTTTTAATTAGTACTGAACCCGGATATTATTCCAAGCAGATGGGATACACTAGTCTGTCTCCTTTGAGGGCGATTGGACATTCTTTCACAAACTGGGTAGAATGCCGAGCTGCAGGCAAAACCTACTCACATTCAGTATTTTGCAAATCCTTCTATTTGGGGCTTAGTGGAATTGTCCGCTACCATTTAGGCGCTCCACCTGTCCATTGTTTTGGATCTTGTACGGAGTATGAAAATGTAATCATTTCCCATTACTACACATCTTAAAATACTTATCTTTATTGGGATTTTATATGCTGTATTTTTATATTTAAGTTATAAAGTCTAAACGTTTTGATAACGCTTACAGTTATCTTCGTCAGTATCTTTCAAAAATTGTTGAAGATGTTGAAACAATTCTGTGAAATCTGAAAAATTGAAAACGTAAACATAAACCTGGTATCAATATAACAGTTTGATAAACGTATATGGCCAACTATGGAATTCTAATAAAACTCTTAACATGTTATGTAAAGCAAAGCCTCCCAAGAGCAACCTATCCATTCGTCAACGCTTGCTCTCTTTAAACTTAAACGTAATCAAAATATAATAATATTAAAATCAGATAAAGGTAATGCAAATGTTACATTAAATATAAGCGGTTACAACATTAAAGCAGAAGAACTGTTGTAACCACAGACTTGTTATGAACCACCAAGATCCTAGAAAAAAGTTTTTTTAAAAACTAAAGAACTTATTAAATTAGTCTCTATTCCTGAATAAATACAGCTTGATGCTGTAGCAATGGGTAGTCCTCTTAGTACTATTGTAGCTAATCTTTACATGGAAAAATTTGAAACATTAGCGTTACCAAATACATATAAGGAACCTTGAGTTTGGTATAGATATGTCGATGACACATTTGTTACTTGGAGATATGGAGAAGAAGCACTACATGAGTTTTTGGTTTTCATAAATGTTATTTATCCTAGCATTCAGTTTACCATGGTAAAAGAAACTAATGGAAGTTTACCATTTCTTGACATATTAATATCTTCATAAATGATCAAAACACGTCAAAAGATTGGTGTAAATAAATCTTTAGTGGATCGAGCAAAACGAATTGTCGATACTGAATTTTTGAAAGATGAATATAAATGTTTAACAAAATCCTTACTTGTATTAATAATGTTATTACCTGCTAGACGTGACAATAAACAACAACCAGTTCTTTATGTTGGTACTGCTTTTCTTTCTCTTATAATTAATGTTACAAATAAAATTGAAAAATCCTAATTAATTATGGAATTAGGGCTGTTTTAAACCTACAGAAAAATTAAAAGAATGTTTAAAGTCACCTAAAGCTGTTTCAAACCCATTATCATTTTAGGGAGTGTATAGGTTCATGTGGAAAAGTATACATTGGAACCATAAAACGTAGCTTTGATACAAGGCGTAGAGAACGTATGAGATTTTCTATCTTAGGTCAACATGAAAAGTCTAAGGTATATGGCCATGGCTTAAATAATTGAAATCATGACATTTGATCTTTAGGGAAGACATTTTTCACTGTTGGCCTTCGACAGTAAGAGCGTGTTCTGCTGTATCGTCTTCTTGGCAATATTTAATTTATTAATAGCGGGCTTACGTTTGGGTTTTCACCTTTTCAAATTTCAACTGTTTAAAATTCTTCAGCAATTTGGAATGATAATGTTACTACTGACAACTGTAAGTGTTATGGTAACGCTTAGATTGCATAACTTAAATACACGATATAAAAAACCAAAATAGGATAAGTATCTTATATGGAGTAGTTTTACTGCAAGCAATTCTTAGTGGTACTCAATATGTTGCTGGGACATGTTCCTCTGTAGGAGAATAAAATATATGTACGTACAATTCATAATTATAATAGATAATATACGTAGTATATTTATAATAGACAAGACATCGTGTTTTTGTGGGTGGTGCGCTGCTCAGTAGTCTTCGTGCTCTTCAGCGCGTGGGTTGTGTGATTGTTGGGATAATTGATGTTGATGTTATGCCTGTTGACACAGTGCTGTGCAGTTGTTGGTTCCATGAAAAAGATCATTGTGTGGGTGTTGTAGATGTTGGAGTTGATGCTGTGTGGGCTATCCCGCTGTCTCTCGGCTGGTCTATGTGGTGATGCCTCGGATATCTGAAATAAAAAGAAAAACGTATAAGTTTGGTCGTCACAATTGCCTGCACATAGTTATTATTGTGCAGTAGTAGGATGGAGTTTCTGTATCGTGAAGCGGTACACAGAAATTAGGGGATTAGGTTTAGGACAGGAAATAGTTATCGAAAGTCTACACTGGTATACTTATCAGAAGTATCTCATCTCTTCACCGTTCCGGAGAGTGCTTACCCAAAAAGGACATAGTCGCAGTTTGCGCCTTAAGTAGTGTCGCTGACACATTGTGGATGACAGGTAAGGTCTTAGCCAAATCTAAGCATCCGCGTAAGCCTAAAATGGCATTGAGAACCCTAGCGCAGGTCAAGCAGGCGCTTTCTTGACTGCAGCTCTAACCGCATTCGGTACTCGCGTCTTCTCACTACCGCTTGCCTTGGGGTAACGTCCGGTGTTGAGAGGGTGCCGCTATCGGCGGCGTCCCCTTCTACCGTTGTTGGCGTGGTGCGTCGTTCTGCTTCTGTTGGGGTTTCGAATAACCTGGGAACTTCGGACATCCCCGGAAATTGGCCGGGTGATTAATACCACAGTTCACGCACTGAGCCCGGTCAGTATTGCGTTTAGCGCATTCGCTGGAGTGGTAATTTACTGCACACTTGACACAGCGTGCCGCCGCTCTACAGCAACTCTGTGCGTGACGGAATCACTGGCACCGGTGACACTGTCCGATGCTGGCCTTCCGCCTCAAGTCTTCAATAGAGACAAAATCAAACAACGTACTCCACCTGCCAGATCTTACTTACGTCGTCTTCTGTTGGTAGAACCACCTTGAACGCGCGTTTACTCGTTGTCTGATATGTATTGCACAAAGTACCATGCCTATCCATATACCGCATTAACCTGTGACGGTCCTTGGTTGTGGCAGGCTGTATCCTGAATCCATCACTGATTGTCTTCATTCGGGTGGAGGCGATCTCTCGTAGGTGCTTTTCTCGAGAAAAAATAACCCAGCTCTCCTCGCGAAGGATTACCGGGCGATCCGTGGTGTCAGCAAGGGCCCTATATGCGTTGGCTGTCAGTGTGGGCGTCGTCGGGTGGTCCAACGATGTCTTCTTTGCCTTCTTCTGCATCCGGAATTCTTCGTCGGGCGATGACTTGTTCTTTGCGGCGTCGTGCATCAGTGGTGCGGCTACAACGGTTTCGGTTGCCGGAATCGCTTCTATATTCGTACCTTCTGTGTTATTCTTCTTTCTTCTCTTCCTATTGTTGACCTGCAAGGCAAATCTCAAGGAAGGTCTAACCACGACGGGATGGCTGGAGCGTTGCTTGGTGTCGGTGCTCCTTCCAACGGTGGGAACCCTATGTTACTCGTGGTAACGTAGTAGGTCTCAAACTCGTGCACTCTACCTGGCATCGTGATATCGATATCGAAACGTTTAGATTTTATAACTTAAATATAGAAATACACTATGTAAAAATAAAAAAAATAAGTACCTTATATGGAGTAATTTTACTGCAAATGATTCCTAGTGAGATAAGGTATTGAATATGCTTCTGGGACATGTTCCTCTGTCGGAGAAAAATATATTTGTGTACTGAAAATATGTCTTTACAAGAGAATTCCAAAAGAAATCGAATGTTCGTGAAGAATGTTCAATATATTTTCCCTTTCAACCAAGTTAACAATATATCGGATATCATATCTTTATACTGAGTTTATATCGATGATACAGTTATGAATTAATATGTAAATATAAAAATTTGAATATTTCAAAAACCGAAGCAGATAAACACCGTAGGTTGTTTAATTTTCTATCAAATAATGTAATAACGTACAGGGTGTTGTATTTAAGATAAAATAGTTATTTACATTTGAAACAAAAATATAATAAATTATTATTTGTGGTATGCCTTGTATAAAAATTAAATGTCATGGTATTTCTTAAACGGTCAATAAGAGCACTAATTACATGCGATGTTACAAAAGAATAGATTTGATAGTAACGTCAAAGTTAATTTTTGATCTTCAACGAAAAATGTGAATTTTTTATCTAAAACATAAATGCAACCGACCATTTATCCATTATTAGTCCAAAACGTCTCCCGATCGACTATTGCTGCATTTTTTCGGTCGATTACTGTTTTTTCTCTGACTTGGTTAAACATCGAAGAAGAATGCAACTGATTGGTCACCTTGTGATACAGTAGTAGCGAGACTCTTCTGAGAAGCGTCCGTGTCTACAGCGAACATTGTATTTTCGTCGTCAAAGAAGTCAAAAGGCTTTAGCAATATCAAACTATTAAACATTAGCAGTGGTTTTATTTTTTCCGAACAGTTTTGGATCCATCTTGAGTAATGGGGAAACATCTTAACACTCATTTCACTGCAGGAATGCTTCGAGGTGCCAGCAGGCCAAGCAGTTGTTTCAGTCGGCTTTCGTCTGATTTGGTTTAATTATTTTGTATAGTATAGTCGAGAAGATTAATGGTTTCCTTATTGTATATGGATTTCTTTTCGTTCAACGTTATATTTTAAAGCCGCTTTCTTGAATTTGGATAAATTCTCGTTGTGTTCTTTTGCACTTCCTCAAATTGTTATGTCATGTATGTAGATAAATATACCACTCAACGCTTCTTTCTCAATTGTGTAATTCAGAGCACGTTAAAATGTAGCGATACCATTTGTTTCTCTTCAGGGTATTCTCGTGAACCGGTAGAGGTTTCCACTTGCTTGGGAGGTGATGTAGATATTTACCTCTTCTAAGGATAGGTACTAAGCACTTTTTAAATCGATTTGACTGAAATGATTGTATTTGACTACCTTCTCCACAATTGTTTCTATGTTTGGTAGTGGGAAGGCATCAAGAGCTATTTTTTAGTGTAATCTAGTATCAAAACTTGTGCTCAAAATGGTGAGACGCTAGGTTTGATAACTCTACCTTCCAATATATTTTTAATTTCTGAGGTTAAGGACCGGTGATCTTCTGCTCTATGGTGCGTTGATGGGGCAGCTACAACGTGATCAATCTCAAGTGTACTGTAGTGGTATGACAAAATCCCTAGTTGTTAACATTGTTATGTTTTGCAGTTAGCTGCTTTGGATTTTAGTGTGGTTTTAGTCGTTTTAGTTTATGTCATATTGTACCTTCGTTTTTCACTTTTGTATTTTCTTGAGTTATTTACAAACTGTCTATATCAAGACAAATTATATATTCTGAATTTCAAATTGTGATATCGAATTTAATCGTCATGCCGTTTTCAAACATGTACTGTATATTTTATTTAATTATAATGAAATTATAACATTTAAATACTTAAGATTCATTACTTTGTAATGATGTAATCCAATCCTTAAATAATATTTTATTTATTTTGTTGTATTTATAGGGTTGCAGTCTAATCAAATACAAAATAGTCATTATTTAAATTAAGGTAATATTTTATAATATGTATAAGTTAATGACCTTCATACAGATTTGAAACTGATCGTAGTTTTACTCGAACCATGCTCTAGGGTAGCTAGAGCAATACAGCTTCTTACCAACCTATCAGTGGTACCAACTTAAATATTTTGATCACGTAGTATACACTTGAGATTGATCACTCTGTATTAGTTTTGTATTAGGTAACGAATTGGTAAATAAAGATGCAGGCTGTAATGATGCTTCCATGACATTACATATCCTTAGTTCTTGAGTTACTCCGAATTTTAGTTCTTTGAGAATATCGTGTCGAATATATTAGCCCAAGGATTATTGACGATTGCACTGGTACTTTTTAAGTTAAATATTCGCATGACAGTCTCCTTGGATAAAAGAGATGTGACATAATAATGATTTTATTGTGGGTTTTATTTCATCTTTCGGTCTAGATTCCTAACTATAAAACTCACCGAGATTCTATATCTATCAGTTCGTCTGATTTGGGTCCGTTAGCCTAGCTAGGACTACTCGCTGATGCAGCAGAGATTGCGATGAGTGCGTCGTCACATAGGATACCATCACCAGCTACAAAATTAGGCCTGGTTTGGTTTTCCAAATTTACAGATGTTAGCAAAATGTCCCTTTTTCGAGCAAAGTTGACAATTTTTATAATGAGAAGGACATTTTATTCGTTGACGAAAAGAAGTATCTTTGTTTTGAGTTCGTGAGAAAAGTTAGAGTCGAACCGGCTATATGTTCAGACTCAGGTAACGCCTTAAAAGTCAGAATGATAGTGAAAATCTACAAATTTTAAAATCGTTGCTAAGTTTGCAGTTTCTTTCAGATTTAAGTTCAATTTTTCAAGTAATATTTTCCTTATCTTCTTATACCAGCAATAAACGTACAACATATAAACTCATTTTGCTGTTCTACCGTAGAGACATGCTTTCGCGTGGTCAAGAAACGTCCAGGGAGTATTTCATTATTAGAACTTAGATAGATGCTTTCTAAAATTGATATTGCGTCATTATATGTTTCGTTAGGACGTAAATGTAAGAAAATATCGTAGAGGACAGATGATTTCATCGACTCCGTTGTATCCTCCGTACATTCTTCAGACAAAACATTTTCAAATCTTCGCTCAAGGCGAAGGTATCGTGTCACATTTCGAACATATTTCCGGTGTAGGAGATAAAGGGTCATACAGATTTATCAAAGTACGAAGTACGAAAATAAATGTGTTCCAAAGCTTCTTCGTTGTAGAAGGAGGGTTTTTGTTAATTTTGTTGAAATCTGTAGCAGGTACAAGTACTTACGCCCCACATCTAATTATTTCCCATAATAGATTCGGTCTTCGATATAGCAATGGAAGATGCACGGTACAGTTCACCGGAATTGCTAAATTGTCGAGATTCCCGACAAGATTGCTTCTTTCTTTAAGACGTTTCACAGATATTTTACTGCCCAATACACCTGTATTAAGCAGTAAAATATCTGTATATATCACAGTCAATCGTCACAAAGGCTGGTGCTCACTTCAAAGAAACATTGTATGGATAATGTTATTGCAAAGAAGATCTAGGAGGAAACCTCAATATTAGCCGGAAATTGTGGGAGTAATTCACTTTTATGCGAGACCTTCACCAAGACGGATTAGAATAAATTTGTGATTCTGAATATGAATGTAAAAGTTAATAAACTAATGTTTTATGTCAGAAGTATTATGGTTTCATAATGAAGTGGGTATAGATAAAGTAAATAAAAAGATCTAAACTTAAACTCTAACTCACAATCAACTTCGTACACAGTTTTCTAGGATTGTACCGATTTGAACACTAAAGCACTAAGCAAGGTGAGTAGTTGATTAAGTGGGGTTTTTGGTTTACCGCGTATTAGACTCTTAGAACTGATGCTTATTGTCGTCACTTGTACAGGTCGAACAAGTAAGCTTGGCGTGTATGACACGGAAATGGGGGGGAAATGGAAGTATGATACAATTAAGGATAGGCATAGAACGTTACAGTTGTAGTACAGAAATAAACCGCACTTTTAATACGCACCTCATTGATAGCTAGAACAGCTAGTCCCTGAATATACAACAAAAAGGTTCAAAATAATTAAATAAAAAATGATACCCATTAATGTACAAATTGTACATGTAGTATAAGATAAGATTATTTTAGATTTAGATTCATTCTTTCTTGCGTTCAATATACCTGAAAGATGCGTATATACATTCACATAACATTCAAGGAGATTCTTTATTATCATTTAACTAACGCATCTTGGTAATAATCGTACTTAGAAGCCATCTTAACAATACAACCACGTCATTGAATTGAACGGTCTTTGGTTAAGTAAATCCTTGTACTTGCAGCAGAGGAAAACCTCACATTACCGGGAAAAATCGAAGATATGTTTACAACCGTTCCTTGTTTATTCTTTATTTAATTTGAAAATTTGTACATATTCACAATCACAGTTACATATTAAGAAAAAAATATACGTTACTAAGAAGCAAACAGCCATTGATTTGTGACCTAAAAGTACCATAACATAATATTCTTTTACCGCATTCTTTCTTAGGTGAAAGTGAAAGAGTTGGAGATCTGGCTTGTGGTGTGGTACTTTAATTAATAGTAGCGGATGCCGACGATTTTTCCTATTGTTATACATTATACATTATACGCAAGCAAAAATCTTCTTAGTCTGTCTTTAATAATTCTCTTTTGAAAATGAATCGTTTCATATTACGCGATGATACATTTGATTGATCAGTGATGTTTTCAAGATGCACGAGAGTATAGCACGGCATCTAGCATTCCATCGGATGACGGCACAATTGATAGGACGCCTACTTCTTGTTTTCCGACTGGTTCTTAACTCAACCTCACGCCATAAGTTTTGAGGAAGGATTGGCAGTCTTAGCTTAGCTCCATCCCACGGCAATGTGTTTTGATTGGGAGTATTTTACCTATATTTTGTCGTTAAATAAATTGATTTACTATTATAATTCAAATATACCTGTAAGTAGATATACTACCCCATTCACTAGATTTGTCACCAGATTTGTCACCAGAAAAGTCACTAGATTTCTAGGTTGGTAACATTGCTGGGTGCTAAGTCAAGGCCACGTTGTTGGTAACGGGGCTACGTGTTAGGTTGGTAACCCTGCTAAGTCAAGGTCAAAGGTAAAAAGTTGCAAGGTAATCAAAAATAGTATTCAAGGTCGAAGACTTACGGTGGTGTCATATTTCTTAGAAATATAAAAGGTGAAAAGCTAAAATAGAAATTACAAGGTAATCATAAATAATTTTCAAGGTCAAACTTTTAGCGGGAAATATAAATTTTGGAGCTGATCATCATATTTATAGTCAAGGTCAACAGTAGGTATTTAACAAGTTTAAGCATGTCAAGCATGGTCAAGGTGAAAAGCTAAAAATAGAAATTGCAAGGTAATCATAAATCTAAGAATATAATTTTCAAGGTCAAACTTTTAGCGGGAAATATAAATTTTGGAGCTGATCATCATATTTCTAGTCAAGGTCAAAAGTAGGTATTTAACAAGTTTAAGCAAAGGTCAAAGCTAAAAATAGAAGTTGCAAGGTAATCATAAATCTAAAAATAGTTTTCAAGGTCAAAGGTTATTGACCTACGCTGGTGTCATATTTCTTAGAAATATAAAAGGTCAAGGTGAAAAGCTAAAAATAGAAGGTTGAACTTTTTAGCGGAAATATATTTCTTATATAAATTACGCGTATAGGTATACGGATCCTAACTCACCGTGCACGTACGCGTTCCCCGTTTCAAGGTCACAGGTTAGTAACATTGCCTATTTCAAGGGGTAGCAACCCTGCTAAGTCCCCGCTTCAAGGTCACTAGAAAAGTTACTAGGTTTTGATTATCCTGAAGGTCATTGCCCTCAGTCTCAAGCAAGTCTATGCATGTTTCAAGGGCACGCCCTATTCTGAGAAATCAAGAACAAAGGGGTTGTTTAAAGTCTATGCTTTCAAGGCCACATGAGAGAACAAAGACGATCTATTGTTTTGGCTGAGTCATAGCTTCTGAAGTTCTAGGAAATCAAGAACAAAGACGATGCATTGTCGACGGTTCAAAGTCTATGCTTTCAAGGCCACATGAAAGAACAAAGACTATCTATTGTTCCGTTATTCTAAAAATAGATTGTTATCTCAATTCTAGGAAATCAATAACAAAGGCGACCCATTGTCAACGCTTCAAAGTCTATCCTATTTTCAAGGTAAAAGAACAAAAGCGATTCATTCTTCTGGTCGAGTTATAAAAATAAATTGTTATCTCAATTCTGAGAAATCATGAACAAAGACGATGTATTGTTCAAAGTCTATGCTTATAATTTTCAAAGGTAAATGAACAAAGACGATTCATTGTTCTGGTTGATTTATAAAAATAGATTGTTATCTAAATACATCTCTTTCAAGAACAAAGGCAATCCATTGTCAACGATTTAAAGTTTATGCTTATAAGGTCACACCTCTGATAACAAAGACGATCCATTATTCAGTTATTTTAAAAATAGATTGCTATCTCAATTCTAGGAAATCAAGAGCCCTGAGGTGCATGTTTCAAGCAATGTCACGCCCTCAAGTGAGCTAAACAGGTGGCCGTTCCCTAAACAGGTAGCCGTTTCCTAAAACAGGTAGCCGTTTCCTAAAAACAGGTAGCCGTTTCCTTAAACAGGGGTCGTTTCCCAAAACAGATAGCTGTTTCGCAACATTTCTTAGAAATGGTCAGGGCGAAAAGCTATAAATAGAAATTGCAAGGTAATCATAAATCTAAGAATAGAATTTTCAAGATCTACTCCACTTGAAGGTCACGACGATGATCTCATAAGCTATGCATGAAAAGTAGGTCATGAGTTCATTGAAGGTGAATACTCCACTTCAAGCTAAAAATAGAAATTGCAATGTCACCATCCTCATCATATTACAAGGTCAAGGTCCGAAGCTAAAAATAGAAACTGTAATGTCATCATCATCATCATCATCATCATCATATTACAATTCTTAGAAGTCTAAAAAATAGTGTGTTCAAAGGTTATTGATCTGTATATCATAGCTAAAATGGCCGGTTCAAGTCCTCACTAAAAGTTGATCGCGTTACAGCTAAAAAGTATAGTGACAGCATGATCGTTGAAAGTAGCTTATGCGCGTAACCAGATATGTATGGTAATCAAAGAGATGGTTCATATCTGCACTAATGTAACATAGTGGGGGTCGTTTAGAGTAACAATATAAGGAAATAGTGTAATGGGTAGTGAGTGTTGTGTCAAACATGTGGATGGCATACGCTCAAGAGCAATGGACCAAAGCAACTGACCTGAGAACAGCGGTGGAACGCTTGAAGCAAGAATTTTCAGCATTAGTATTCGATGCCGAACATGAGGCGGTTTACGGGCGAGGTGATTATAGTGAAGCGGAGTGTAACGTCCTAGTGAAAAAGTATGAAAAGGAGTAAAGATATGTGAAAAGTTTTTAAATTTAAAGGAAATATGTAGAACATGTTTTGTAGAAGAACTGAAAGCTGCGCAATTGCATCAGTTTTGCAATGATGTAAAAAAAAAATGGACGGCATCTCTTGATGGTAGTAGTTCATCCTCATCAGATGCAGATTAGCCTATCGATACAATTATCAAAGTGCACTCTCCTCTAACATCATGATGCAGTAATATATAGGACAGTTCCGGTGTCAACTATAATTCATAAGCGTTCTCGAATCAATAAAGATGGATCTATCTGCATTGAACAGTAGCACTTTCTGTAAATCCTTCACGAACGTAAAAGACGCAAAATATAAAGTGATTGATATGAATACTATCAACACAAAGTATGGGAAACATATTATCATTGAAACCTAGAACTTTAAGTGCATACTTACCTTAATTCATAAGCGTTCTCGAATCAATAAAGATGGATCTATCTGCATTGAACAGTAGCACTTTCTGTAAATCCTTCACGAACGTAAAAGAACGCAAAATATAAAGTGATTGATATGAATACTATCAGTATGGGAAACATATTATCATTGAAACCCAGAACTTTAAGTCCATACTTACCTTAATTTTATGAATAGTTCAAAAGTTAAAGATCGCATTGAAAAGTTTAATACATATATCTGTTTGAGAATGACATTATTTATTACACAGAACTAGGAAAGTGCAATCTTAACATTTATGTAAAAAATAAGAAAATAAAAATTATAATAACATATGTCTATGTATAATTGTTTGGAAATAAATTATATATTTTTGTTTGCAAAAAAAAGAAAAATGTCTTCTATTTTTGATTAAATGAAGGGTATATCATAATGAAGAGAGCTGCTATTGATGAGACTAAAAAATTTGGTATAATAATATGGTGTCTGCAGCTATATTGGCTAAGCTGTTCAAGGTTAAAATTTATTGGTATCATATTACAATTCATACCAACTAAAGCAATATCTGGTTGAGAATGACGCATTACCAGCGCCGGAACTGTAGGAAAGATTGCATTAGCGCATATACAACACGCTAACGAAGACAACCAGACAAATATAGAAAAGTAATGATTGTTATAATTGATGTCAAATTCAAAACAGCAAGAAATATATTTACACCTAAGGAACTAGCGATATATAATGGAGAAATTGCCATTACGTATTCAAACATTTCCATGGCACACCTCGGATAGTGAATTTCAAAAGCAAGCTAATTGGTTAATTCACAACCACCACTTCATCAAGTGGGAATATGGATATTTCTCCATGTCTATTCCTAGTATACTTAGTGATTGCATATCAACAACAGATGAGGTGTACGTTAAAGGACAGAAAGCCACATTTTCGGTGTTTACAAAATTTTTAAAAGAATATTTGATAAAGGTTATATACCAAATTGGTCTAGTGAACTTTTCAAGATTGTTAAAGTGCGTGAGAATCCGGTCACTGTACTAACAAGACAGACACCTATTTATAGACAGGAACTGCAAAGGTTAAATATCGATGTGTATTTGTGAAAAGGTCATTTGACGTAAAAGAATAAAGTGTACGTAAAGTGGTTGGGATTAAAATAATATTCATGGATCATATGATATATGATAATGTAGTTTATAACAATATTGTACAATAATCTCATTTATAATTCAATGATGCCGTAAGAACAAAAGCACTTTGGAACACTTAAATTATGTAGAAAGCATTACTATTGGTTTAATAACGGATATAAATGTCCTTGTATAGTACCATATATATGATATAACTTATTGTAATATTACAATAACTAACGTAGAATGTAATTTCTAAGAATAAATAAAGACCAATTGTAATTTGTATATTTATTAATAATAAAACATACTGATACATAAATATATAGCCTAAAGTGTTTATGTAGTCTCAAATGTAACCAAACTGCTTTAGTCTACAAAACAGGACAAATTTGTCAAAAATAAAATGGATCTATCTGCATTGAATGGTAGCACTTTCTGTAAATCCATCACGAACGTAAAAGACTTATTTAAAATAAAGTGATTATATGAATACATCGACATAAAGTATGGAACATATTATCATTGAAACCCAGAACTTTAAGTCCATACTTTACAATTTTATGAATACTTCAAGAAGATCGCATTGAAAGTTTAAACAATATCTGTCTGAGAATGACATGTAATTACCAGCTCAGAAAGGCAACTAACATTTGTAAAAAAAAAAATTATAATAACATATGTCTATGTATAATTGTTTGAAATAAACTATGTATTTTTATTACAAAAATAAAATGTCTTCTATGTTTTGATTAAATGAAGAGTAGGTACATCGTAATGAAGAGAGTTGCTTGGGTAAAGGACTGCCGAGTTATGATTTATTAATGCAAGCAATTGACAACGTTTACGTTACATATAATTGTACCATTGGCAAGATACAATTTTTCATGCAAAACTTTTGTATTTTCAAGAGACACCATCGTTCCTCGAGACTAGCGTGATTTTTGAAATTACACCTCAAGTGGAAGAAGAAGAACATGTAGCGACTACGACCGACCCTTATTTTGAAAGAGGATGCATGTTTATAATAAAAAGTTCTCCGGGATTGCATGATTCAGTAAACTTTTATTGCTAGAAATGGTGAAAGTAATAAGAATGATAAGAAGAAAAAAATTATTAAGTATTGACGAGAGGAAGAAAATACTCGAGGTGTTAATTAAGGAAATAAAAATTGAGGATAGATTTAGAGCTGTATGAGGTAAAAAGAAAATGATGCAACTTTGAGTGAATGTGCCATGAAATAAAGGTGCTTTAGTAAATAAATAATTACAGTAGTATATGTTATATTGCATAAGGAAAAGGCACTTCATTTGATAAAAGAAAGTGTGTGTAGGCATAGAAGAAAGAAAAAAAGTGAAATTTAAAATGTTTCCATATGGTTTTAATTGAATTTGATATATATATATATATATATATATATATATATATATATATATATATATATATATATATATATATTTAACATTCTTATGATTTATTAAATTATACAAATTATGTAGGAAGAAATGACACATAAAGCTTATATATTTATATTTATTTATAAATCACTAGTCCTTTACCCAAAATTCCAATTTTGACATGTAGATAAACAAGTAAGAGCGCAATAGATAGCAATCCAAAAATTCTCAAAACTAAAAGAATGTGAAAAAAAAAATTTTCAAGTATTAATGATAAATTTTTAGTTTAGTATGTACAGAAAAGTTGAAACTTGTACAAATGAATAAATCATAACACTATTAGTCCTAAATTACCTCAAAAATTTAAATTTTTGGTAATTCAGAAATAAACATTGTACAACGCAAAAATTGGTTTCAAATCAAAATTTGAAAATCTTAATAGTTTTAAAATAAGTTTCCATATGGTTTAATTGCAATTATTATGAAAAATATATATATATATATATATATAAATATATATATATATATATATATATATATATATATATATATATATATATATATATATATATATATATATTATTAAACAGTTTCTTATCATGATTTATTAAATTATCCAAATTATGTAGGAAGAAATGACCCATAAAACTTATATTACAAAGAAAGAAAGAAAAAGGTCAATAATATTATCCTGTTATATGAAATGTATGTCAGCATTTCTGTATGTGTCTATTTTAAAATAAATAAATACACTCTTTTATAATATCAGATTAATTTTAACTCAAAAATTTTGAATTTTTGTATATAGGTTGAATAAATAACACCGCAAAGGTTAGCATTAAAATAAATTCAGAATATAAAAATTTCAAAACAGTCTTGTGAATATAGTACATAAAGGTTGAAACTTGCGTACATTTATATTTATATTTATTTATAAATCAGTAGTCCTTTACCCAAAAATTCCAATTTTCGGCATGTAGACTAAACAAGCATGAGCGCAAAAGATAGCACAACAAAATTCTCAAAACTAAAAGAATGTGAAAAAAAAATTTTCAATTATTAATGATAAAGTTTGTAGTTTTGATATGTAAGTGAACGTTGTTAAAGGCTTAATAAATCATAACTCAATGTCCTTTGCCCAAAAAGTCCTAGAAAAATGCGCTCGTAAAAATTTAAATTTTTCGCCTAATTCGAGCAAAAAAAATTTTTTCAGCGCAGTTGTGTTTTAGAATGACAATCTATCATTTGATGTAATAATTTTTCGAAATATGAAAAATTACACTTAAATTAGCCAATTCCATTTTGAAACAACAAAAAGCACTTAAAACGCACCTTTTGTACTTACGTAAGCTCAGAAGAAACATATGCATGCAATTTATCCATTTAATGTATATAAATGCTCTTTAAATTGCCCAATTCAATTTTAAAACAACACTTAAAACATGACTTGTAATTTTCGGTGCAGCGTTAATAATCATTGTAGGATAATGAACCTGTATACGAAATTTCAGAATTTTTGGTAAAGGACATTAGATTTGTGATTTATTAAGCAGTTAACAACTTTAACTTACATATAAATTTACATTGGTAAAATTCATCTTTTTTTTATCACATTTTTTTGTTTTGGTAAATTTTGGAACTGCCATCATTGGCGCTCTAATTTATTGAACCTGTATACGAAATGTCAGAATTTTTGGTAAAGGACATTGAGTTGTGATTTATTAAGCAGTTAACAACTTTAACTTACATATAAATTTACATTGATAAAATTCATCTTTTTTTTATCACATTTTGGTAAATTTTGAACTGCCATCATTGTCGCTCTAATTTATTGAACCTGTATACGAAATTTCAGAATTTTTGGGTAAAGGACATTGAGTTTTGATTTATTAAGCGATTAAAACCATATATTTACATATCATTGGTAACATACATTTTTATCACATTTTTGTTTTACAAATTTTGAAACTACTATCTTTGGCGCTCTTACTTATTGGATATATATACGAAAATTCAGAATTTTTGGGCAAAGGACATTGGAGTTATGATTTATTAAGCCTTAACAACGTTCACTTACATATCAAAACTACAAACTTTATCATTAATAATTGAAAATTTTTTTCACATTCTTTTAGTTTTGAGAATTTTGTTGTGCTATCTTTTGCGCTCATGCTTGTTTAGTCTACATGCCGAAAATTGGAATTTTTGGGTAAGGACTACTGATTTATAAATAAATATAAATATAAATGTACGCAAGTTTCAACCTTTATGTACTATATTCACAAGACTGTTTTGAAATTTTTATATTCTGAATTTATTTTAATGCTAACCTTTGCGCTGTTATTTATTCAACCTATATACAAAAATTCAAAATTTTTGAGTTAAAATTAATCTGATATTATAAAAGAGTGTATTTATTTATTTTAAAATAGACACATACAGAAATGCTGACATACATTTCATATAACAGGATAATGTTATTGACCTTTTCTTTCTTTCTTTGTAATATAAGTTTTATGGGTCATTTCTTCCTACATAATTTGGATAATTGAATAAATCATGATAAGAAACTCGTTTAATATATATATATATATATATATATATATATATATATATATATATATATATATATATATATATATATATATATCTATATAAATTCAATTAAAACCATATGGAAACTTATTTTAAAGCGCTAGTTGGAAGTTTTTCCACATTTTTGGAATTTGAAACTCCTATTTTTTGCGTTGTTACATGTTTACTCTACATACCAAAAATTAAAATTTTTGGGTAAAGGACTAAAGTGTTATGATTTATTCATTTGTACAAGTTTCAACTTTTCTGTACATACTAAACTAAAAAATTTATCATTAATACTTGAAAATTTTTTTTTCACATTCTTTTAGTTTTGAGAATTTTTGGATTGCTATCTATTGCGCTCTTACTTGTTTACTCTACATGTCAAAAATTGGAATTTTTGGGTAAAGGACTAGTGATTTATAAATAAATATAAATATATAAGCTTTATGTGTCATTTCTTCCTACATAATTTGTATAATTTAATAAATCATGATAAGAAACTCGTTTAATATATATATATATATATATATATATATATATATATAACAAATTCAATTAAAACCATATGGAAACATTTTAAATTTCACTTTTTTCTTTCTTCTATGCCTACACACACTTTCTTTTATCAAATGAAGTGCCTTTTCCTTATGCAATATAACATATACTACTGTAATTATTTATTTACTAAAGCACCTTTATTTCATGGCACATTCACTCAAAGTTGCATCATTTTCTTTTTACCTCATACAGCTCTAAATCTATCCTCAATTTTTTATTTCCTTAATTAACACCTCAGTATTTTCTTCCTCTCGTCAATATTTAATAATTCTTTTCTCTTCTTATCATTCTTATTACTTTCACCATTTCTAGCAATAAAAGTTTACTGAATCATGCAATCCCGGAGAAGCCTTTTTATTATAAACATGCATCCTCTTTCAAAATAAGGGTCGGTCGTAGTCGCTACATGTTCTTCTTCTTCCACTTGAGGTGTAATTTCAAAAATCACGCTAGTCTCGAGGAACGATGGTGTCTCTTGAAAATACAAAAGTTTTGCATGAAAAAATTGTATCTTGCCAATGGTACAATTATATGTAACGTAAACGTTGTCAATTGCTTCCATTAATAAATCATAACTCGGCAGTCCTTTACCCAAGCAACTCTCTTCATTACGATGTACCTACTCTTCATTTAATCAAAACATAGAAGACATTTTATTTTTTGTAATAAAAAATACATAGTTTATTTCCAAACAATTATACATAGACATATGTTATTATAATTTTTTTTTTTTACAGAAATGTTAGTTGCCTTTCCTGAGCTGGTAATCTACATGTCATTCTCAGACAGATATTGTTTAAACTTTTCAATGCGATCTTCTTTTGAAGTATTCATAAAATTGTAAGGAAGTATGGACTTAAAGTTCTGGGTTTCAATGATAATATGTTTACCATACTTTATGTCGATGGTATTCATATAATCACTTTATGTTTTGCACACACCTCCAAGTCTTTTACGTTCGTGATGGATTTACAGAAAGTGCTACCATTCAATGCAGATAGATCCATTTATTTTTGACAAATTCTGTCCTGTTTCCTGTAGACTGAAAGCAGTTTAGGTTGACCATTTGAGGACTACATAAACACTTTAGGCCTAATATTTATGTATCAGTATGTTTTATTATTAATAAATAATACAAATTACAATTGGTCTTTTATTATTATTCTTACAGAAATTACATTCTACGTTAGTTCCTTAAGTACACTATATTACAATAAGTTATATTCATACTAGTCGGTACCTATACAAGCAGGACATTTATATCCGTTATTAAACCAATAGTAATGCTTTCTACAGTAATTTAAGTGTTCCAAAGTGCTTGTTGTTCTTACCGGCATCATTGAATTATAAATGAGATTATTGCCTTACAATAATATGCTTATAAACTACATTATCATCATCATCATCATCGATCCATGAATATTATTTTAATCCCAACCACTTTACGTACACTTTATTCTTTTTACGTCAAATGACCTTTTCCACCAAATACACATCGGGATATTTAACCTTTTGCAGTTCCTGTCTATAAATAGGTGTCCCTGTCTTGTAGTAAGTACGTGACCGGATTCCTTACACGCACTTTAACAATCTTGAAAAGTTCACTAGACCAATTTGGTATATAACCTTTATCAAATATTCTTTTAAAAATTTTGTAAACACCGAAAATGTGGCTTTCTCCCGTCCTTTAACGTACACCTCATCTGTTGTTGATATGCAATCACTAAGTATACTAGGGAATAGACATGGAGAAGTATATCCATATTCCCACTTGATGAAGTGGTGGTTGTGAATTAACCAATTAGCTTGCTTTTGAAATTCACTATCCGAGGTGTGCCATGGAAATGGGGTTTGAATACGTAATGAGCAATTTGCTCTCCATTATATATCGCTAGTTCCTTAGGTGTAAATATATTTCTTGCTGTTTTGAATCCTTGCACATCAATTATAACAATCATTACTTTTCTATATTTGTCTGGTTGTCTTCGTTAGCGTGTTGTATATGCGCTAATGCAATCTTTCCTACAGTTCCGGCGCTGGTAATGCGTCATTCTCAACCAGATATTGCTTTAGTTGGTATGAATTGTAATATGATACCAATAAATTTTAACCTTGAACAGCTTAGCCAATATAGCTGCAGACACCATATTATTATACGCTACATTTTTTTAGTCTCATCAATAGCAGCTCTCTTCATTATGATATACCCTTCATTTAATCAAAAAATAGAAGACATTCTTTTTTTGCAACAAAAAATATATAATTTATTTCCAAACAATTATACATAGATATATATGTTATTATTTTTTTTTTTACATAAATGTTAAATTAGTCATCTTTCCTACAGTTCCGGTGCTGGTAATGCGTCATTCTCAACCAGATATTGCTTAAACTTTTCAATGCGATCTTCTTTTTGAACTATTCATAAAATCCTAAGGTAAGTATGCACTTAATGTTCTGGGTTTCAATGATAATATGTTTCCCATACTGATAGTATTCATATCAATCACTTTATATTTTGCGTCTTTTACGTTCGTGAAGGATTTACAGAAAGTGCTACTGTTCAATGCAGATAGATCCATCTTTATTGATTCGAGAACGCTTATGAATTAAGGTAAGTATGCACTTAAAGTTCTGGGTTTCAATGATAATATGTTTTCCATACTTTGTGTTGATAGTATTCATATCAATCACTTTATATTTTGCGTCTTTTACGTTCGTGAAGGATTTACAGAAAGTGCTACTGTTCAATGCAGATAGATCCATCTTTATTGATTCGAGAACGCTTATGAATTATAGTTGACACCGGAACTGTCCTATATATTACTGCATCATGATGTTAGAGGAGAGTGCACTTTGATAATTGTATCGATAGGCTAATCTGCATCTGATGAGGATGAACTACTACCATCAAGAGATGCCGTCCATTTTTTTACATCATTGCAAAACTGATGCAATTGCGCAGCTTTCAGTTCTTCTACAAAACATGTTCTACATATTTCCTTTAAATTTAAAAACTTTTCACATATCTTTACTCCTTTTTCATACTTTTCACTAGGACGTTACACTCCGCTTCACTATAATCACCTCGCCCGTAAACCGCCTCATGTTCGGCATCGAATACTAATGCTGAAAATTCTTGCTTCAAGCGTTCCACCGCTGTTCTCAGGTCAGTTGCTTTGGTCCATTGCTCTTGAGCGTATGCCATCCACATGTTTGACACAACACTCACTACCCATTACACTATTTCCTTATATTGTTACTCTAAACGACCCCAATATGTTACATTAGTGCAGATATGAACCATCTCTTTGATTACCATACATACATATCTGGTTACGCGCATAAGCTACTTTCAACGATCATGCTGTCACTATACTTTTTAGCTGTAACGCGATCAACTTTTAGTGAGGACTTGAACCGGCCATTTTTAGCTATGATATACAGATCAATAACCTTTGAACACACTATTTTTTAGACTTCTAAGAATTGTAATATGATGATGATGATGATGATGATGATGATGACATTACAGTTTCTATTTTTAGCTTCGGACCTTGACCTTGTAATATGATGAGGATGGTGACATTGCAATTTCTATTTTTAGCTTGAAGTGGAGTATTCACCTTCAATGAACTCATGACCTACTTTTTATGCATAGCTTATGAGATCATCGTCGTGACCTTCAAGTGGAGTAGATCTTGAAAATTCTATTCTTAGATTTATGATTACCTTGCAATTTCTATTTATAGCTTTTCGCCCTGACCATTTCTAAGAAATGTTGCGAAACAGCTATCTGTTTTGGGAAACGGACCCCCTGTTTAAGGAAACGGCTACCTGTTTTTAGGAAACGGCTACCTGTTTTTAGGAAACGGCTACCTGTTTAGGGGAACGGCCACCTGTTTAGCTCACTTGAGGGGCGTGACATTGCTTGAAACATGCACCTCAGGGCTCTTGATTTCCTAGAATTGAGATAGCAATCTATTTTTAAAATAACTGAATAATGGATCGTCTTTGTTATCAGAGGTGTGACCTTATAAGCATAAACTTTAAATCGTTGACAATGGATTGCCTTTGTTCTTGAAAGAGATGTATTTAGATAACAATCTATTTTTATAAATCAACCAGAACAATGAATCGTCTTTGTTCATTTACCTTTGAAAATTATAAGCATAGACTTTGAACAATACATCGTCTTTGTTCATGATTTCTCAGAATTGAGATAACAATTTATTTTTATAACTCGACCAGAAGAATGAATCGCTTTTGTTCTTTTACCTTGAAAATAGCATAGACTTTGAAGCGTTGACAATGGGTCGCCTTTGTTATTGATTTCCTAGAATTGAGATAACAATCTATTTTTAGAATAACGGAACAATAGATAGTCTTTGTTCTTTCATGTGGCCTTGAAAGCATAGACTTTGAACCGTCGACAATGCATCGTCTTTGTTCTTGATTTCCTAGAACTTCAGAAGCTATGACTCAGCCAAAACAATAGATCGTCTTTGTTCTCTCATGTGGCCTTGAAAGCATAGACTTTAAACAACCCCTTTGTTCTTGATTTCTCAGAATAGGGCGTGCCCTTGAAACATGCATAGACTTGCTTGAGACTGAGGGCAATGACCTTCAGGATAATCAAAACCTAGTAACTTTTCTAGTGACCTTGAAGCGGGGACTTAGCAGGGTTGCTACCCCTTGAAATAGGCAATGTTACTAACCTGTGACCTTGAAACGGGAACGCGTACGTGCACGGTGAGTTAGGATCCGTATACCTATACGCGTAATTTATATAAGAAATATATTTCCGCTAAAAGTTCAACCTTCTATTTTAGCTTTTCACCTTGACCTTTTATATTTCTAAGAAATATGACACCAGCGTAGGTCAATAACCTTTGACCTTGAAAACTATTTTTAGATTTATGATTACCTTGCAACTTCTATTTTTAGCTTTGACCTTTGCTTAAACTTGTTAAATACCTACTTTTGACCTTGACTAGAAATATGATGATCAGCTCCAAAATTTATATTTCCGCTAAAAGTTTGACCTTGAAAATTATATTCTTAGATTTATGATTACCTTGCAATTTCTATTTTAGCTTTTCACCTTGACCATGCTTGACATGCTTAAACTTGTTAAATACCTACTGTTGACCTTGACTATAAATATGATGATCAGCTCCAAAATTTATATTTCCCGCTAAAAGTTTGACCTTGAAAATTATTTATGATTACCTGGCAATTTCTATTTTTAGCTTTTCACCTTTTTATATTTCTAAGAAATATGACACCACCGTAAGTCTTCGACCTTGAATACTATTTTGATTACCTTGCAACTTTTTACCTTTGACCTTGACTTAGCAGGGTTACCAACCTAACACGTAGCCCCGTTACCAACAACGTGGCCTTGACTTAGCACCCAGCAATGTTACCAACCTAGAAATCTAGTGACTTTTCTGGTGACAAATCTGGTGACAAATCTAGTGACAAAAGTGGGACAGGAATGGGGTAGTATATCTACTCCTGTACACAACAAGTAAAAATATGTTTTAAGTGATTGTATTTGCTTTACTTAGTTACTGTTGATATATTTATTTTATCACGTGATTTGTTTAAAAAATTGTAATAAATATAATCAAAACCGATTACTTATCAAGGTTTGGTACGGATTACGAAGCGTTGGAGGGTTGACTGAAGACCAGCTACTATTCTATGAATTGTGCAATTCTAAATTAAATTATTATTTACCATTACTAGAAATGAAAGTTGACACGCCGCATAATATAATACAACCATTCAAATATATTTCACCTAATTATGTAGAAAATGTGTTTTTAGGAAATACCTATTATATCTCAGAAATAGTAATAAATTAATCTATTTAACGCAAAACAGCAAAATGAATGTAAAATACTCCAAATCAGAACGCATCGCCCTGATTCTGTCCTGAGTTAAGGACTAACCAAAACCTAGAAACTGACTGTGGGTGTGGCCAAGAAAAGGTCTTAGACATCCAATCAGAGCTCCGAGCCTGAGCCTTGGATCAGAGCTGAGAACCCATTAACAACCAGAAAGTGAAAGTGAGGATAGCTAGGCCCCTTTGAATTGTGGCAACATCTTATTAAAAAAATCTAAGATGGCGTTCAGTACCACTCTAAAGTATTATGTATAACTTATAATTTTCAGTTCAATTCAACCCAGTTTATTAAAAACTTTAATATAATATGATATCAAGAATTATGTTGTGTTTTGTAGTGCGCTGCTTAGCAGTCGTGTTTCTATTCATCGATTGGGAGGTATAGCTGCTGTGGTGTGATCTTGTAGTATGCCTGCTGACTTTGCGTGTTGGTGTTTGCGTGTGGATTATGTTGTACTTGGCTGTGGTGTTGTGTGACTGCCATGTTATTGCTCGGATGCTGTAGTGCTATGATTGTGCGGAAAAGAAATTAGATTACTGTAGCGTAACGGTATATAGAATATGTAGGAAATAGGTTTTGGATAGGAAATGGTTAAAAATCGATACTATTATACGTATTCGGAGCAACCTGCCTTGTCGCCGCTAAGCAGTGTGTTTACGCAAGCACCTTCGTCATCAATCCTCTCACCATCTCACTATCGCTCGGCATCGTTTTGGCGTAACTAACGCCTGTTTGGTGTAGATAGGTCGCCGCTATCGGCAGTGTCCTCTTCCGTCACTGTGGTGGTTCGTTGGTTTGCTTCCACTAGGGGAGACGTGTGAACCTCGGACATTGTAGGTTTACAGGAGCGGTGATATCCTGCGCACTCGACAACACGTGTCTACAACAACGCTGTGCGTGGCGGCATCTCTGGCACCGGTGACCAATGTTGGTTTTCCGCTTCAGGTGTTGGATGGAGACACGTAAGCGAATCACGTACTTCGACTGTCTGGTCCTCCTTTGGTTTTCTTCTGTTGGCAACTGGGCTAACAGAACAGAGATCGATCTTATTTGTTTCTTAATTCTGTAACAAGAAATAATATTGACTCTCGTGTAGTTTGGAGCAAACGTTCTTCTCAGAGATGTTTACAGATACTTCCCGTACAACCACATTGAACGTATGTTCGCTTCTTGCCTGGTGCGGTACTATATGAAGTATCATGATATGCATACTCACAGTTTTTGACTGTGGCAGGTTATATCCCTCGATGGTATGAAGGCGATCCTTTGTCGATCCAATTCACGGGAGAATGACTTCTTGTCTCCTATCTTCCTTGTCTTCCGGTAGGAGTCCCGGCTGCAAATGTAATTCTAGATCTAGCATTTGAGGCTTCTATCGGCGGAAAATACATGTCAATCGGAAGAGTGAACATGATGGGCGTTCTGCTCGGTATTGCACCAACGACGCTAGTTAAAGCATGTTAAAGAGGAGTTTTTACTTTTACATATACGTCATCTACTTTGTTCCTGTCATCGGTTTGTGGACGGACCATATTTAGATGATATTTGTTAAAGGAATTATACTCGTCAGAATATTTACTTTTGTTTCCTTTATCTCTGCCATTTAATTAAAGACTTTATGTCTTAACACGATTTAGTGATATAAGTTGATGTTTGTGTTATAAAAGTTATCTGAGAACTTGTTTTAAGAAATTATTCTACCAGAATCATTAAACGTCGTTACACTCTACTTACAGCAGATTTTAAAATTGTACATAAATTATGAACATTAATAGCACTAGCAAGTGGAATTAATTTAGGATAGATTTGTATATTTCAATGTTACCTAGATATGTAATCTTAAAATTGCTTAAAATAACTCGAAACGTATATTTGGTACAAATCCTTATGAAATCGGTATATTTTCATTCTAAGTGTATGTTATGTTAACATAACGTAAAGCATCAAGAAAGATATCTAGAGACAAATAAAGATTCCATCACTTAATTTACAGCAATTCTAGTTTCTAAATCATAAAATTTGTAAATAAAGTCCTAATGATTCAATTTTAGTACTAAATTTAGGATCATTTAACATTGTCGTAAAACCGTTTGCAATGTAAATACTACTCAAATAAACAGAAACAGACACGCCTGATTATAAATCTCTAATTTCACATTTTGGTCGAAAATAGTTTCGCTAATGGTTTCTTTTCAACAAAACATAAACAATTCTATTATACACCTAATTATGATAAATTATGTGTTCCAGATACGCATTTATTAGTTTTGATTTCCCTAGAAATTAATTCACATTAATATAAAGTTCAATAAATAATAACGTTGATAATTTTTTCCACTAAAGCTATGTAAACGTTTAAAGATAATAAAGCATGCTAAGAAATAAACTGTTGCTGGGATTAACAAAACGATGTAATAGAATTGTTATTAGTTAACAGGAACATGACGTTATAGTGCAGTATAAATCAAATTACTACATAATTGACTAAATTGAGAAGCTTTGCAACTGCATCAATTCTGCTCTTGTTAAAGTTGATCAGCAGTTATAGTGTGCGATAAATCAGATAGTTCTTATAGTATAGTTAATATGTCATCAGCAGGATTAATATATCAAATAATCTATATTGAAAGTTTTGGGACCGCTAAGATTTATCTTAGATTCTCATTCTTTCGTTACTACACCATGTTTTGAAAATATAGCAACGCACTTAAACGTTTGGATTATTATTATTATTATTTCTAATATTTAATTTCATATAAATTTTAAATAAACGTGTATTAACTAAAACTATGGCTTCATTTAATTTTGAATGGAATTTAAACAATTTTTTACTTTTAATGCAAAACTAGCTCATTATTTTCATACTTTATGGAGACATTGACGTTAACAAGACAAACTTATTTACAGTATTAAATTTTCCTTTGCTAATTTAATTATACTCACTGGCAATATCCTTCATTTTAATGAGATTTACTTGAAAACTTCCTGTTGGATCTTTTTTTAAATTTTGTTTGATTGGTAATTCCTTTAATAGTACACTCATTATGTTATAATGTTCGCTTTTAGGTTGATAACGTCGTATTAGGTTTATTTAGAAATATTGCATTTGAGACATTCTTATGTCCATATTCTCGATTGGTTTTATTAATTATGGAAAAATAATAAGTAAAATTAATAGTAAAATAGTAATTAACACCTTGCTCTAAAGATGTAAATTAAGCACGTAGCAAAATTTTCTTGTATGGTATATGATAGATTTAATCCACGTGTTCTTAAACGTAGAGCATGATCGCATGTATTAGTTGTAATGAGAATCCATAATAACAAATAACATTATAGAAATAAATTAATACTCGTAGTGTAGAAATCAAATAAAATTTCATAGAACGAATTGGCAGATATGTGATTTTGGTTACAAGAAAAAAATAAGATTTTAATTTTAAGGCTATTCAAGAATTTCTCGTATTTCTATACAATGGTAATGTCCATGTGTCACAGCAGATGCCAAGTGTTTGCAATATTGCAACACCTGAGGGGCCAAAATCTAGTATGAAGCAAAAACAATCCCACCAACAATCAAGCAACAGTTAGATACATAGTGCATCTGGATGCGCGGACGTGCTATTACGTTATAATAGCGTTATGAGCGGCATGAATTTGTCTGAAAGCAGATCTTAAAGAATCAAAAAACAACAAGGAAGGGGAAGAGATTAAAAAGTATACAAAATAGACTTTAGCAGAAGTAAAATGTAGCAAGCAAGCCCGGAAAAAAATTATTTTATTTTCAGGCAATAAAACACATTAATATACGGATTTAAAAAAAAATAGAAGTTGTTCATTCAACCCAAATTAAGCAGTAATTATAAATAAGATATCAACTCTGCTACCCAAATATGAGTAAATATATATATTTAGTAAATTTGGAAACTTGTTCCCACAAAATCTCCTATAACTAAAATTGTAAACGGTTTCGGAACCTTCAGTAGTCTTCTAAAAGGTACAAAACGTGAAAAAATACAACGAAACCGATATATAAAAAAATGCCAAACTTTTGTTGTGGTGCTCGAGTTCTGTAGACTGAAAGAAATGGCAAATAGAACTAAACCTGTCACAAAAATTCGTTAACAATGGAGCTGAAACACACAAAAAGAAATCCACTCACCAAACAACACAGAACGCGTTTCAAGACCTATATTCGACCGGAACTATGAGGTTAGGTAAGTGAGTCAAAGGGTGAGCAAGTTAGTGAGATAGCGTATTGGCAAGTTAGTGAGCTAGTCAGTTGATTAGTTATTGAGTTAGCCAGGTACTGAGTTAGTGAGTTAGTGAGTTAGTGAGTTAGTGAGTTAGTGAGTTAGTGAGTTAGTGAGTTAGCGAGTTAGTGAGTTAGTAAGTTAGTGATTGATTGAGTTAGTGAGTTAGGAGTTAGTGAGTAGTGAGTTAGTGAGTTAGTTAGTAGTAGTTGAGTTAGTGAGTTAGTGAGTTAGTGAGTTAGTGAGTTAGTGAGTTAGTGAGTTAGTGAGTTAGTGAGTTAGTGAGTTAGTGAGTTAGTGAGTTAGTGAGTTAGTGAGTTATTGAGTTAGTGAGTTAGTGAGTTAGTGAGTTAGTGAGTTAGTGAGTTAGTGAGTTAGTGAGTTAGTGAGTTAGTGAGTTAGTGAGTTAGTGAGTTAGTGAGTTAGTGAGTTAGTGAGTTAGTGAGTTAGTGAGTTAGTTGAGTTAGTGAGTTGAGTGAGTTAGTGAGTTAGTGAGTTAGTGAGAGTGAGTAGTAGTTAGTGAGTTGAGTGAGTTGAGTGAGTTAGTGAGTTAGTGAGTAGTGAGGTGAGTTAGTGAGTTAGTGAGTTAGTGAGTTAGTGAGTAGTGAGTTAGTGAGTTAGTGAGTTAGTGAGTAGTGAGTTAGTGAGTTAGTGAGTTAGTGAGTTAGTAGTAGTGAGTTAGTGAGTTAGTGAGAGTGAGTTAGTGAGTTAGTGAGTTAGTGAGTTAGTGAGTTAGTGAGTTAGTGAGTTAGTGAGTAGTGTAGTGAGTTAGTTGAGATTAGTGAGTTAGTGAGTTAGTGAGTTAGTGAGTTAGTGAGTTAGTGAGTTAGTGAGTTAGTGAGTTAGTGAGTTAGTGAGTTAGTGAGTTAGTGAGTTAGTGAGTTAGTGAGTTAGTGAGTGTAGTGAGTTAGTAGTGAGTTAGTGAATTAGTGAGTTAGTGAGTTAGTGAGTAGTGAGTTAGTGAGTTAGTGATTAGTGAGTTAGTGAGTTAGTGAGTTAGTGAGTTAGTGAGTTAGTGAGTTAGTGAGTTAGTGAGTTAGTGAGTTAGTGAGTTAGTGAGTTAGTGAGTTAGCGAGTTAGTGAGTTAGTAAGTTAGTGATTGATTGAGTTAGTGAGTTATCAATTTATTGAATCAGTGAGTGACTAAAATAATGAGTGACTAAGTGTTTGAGTGTGAATGTGCGTGAGTGTCCTCGTACACGTCTGTGCTTAAGTGCGTTTGTTCATGTGTATATGTGTGTGTGCGTGTGCGTGCGCGTGTGCTTGTACAGATGCGCGTGCGCGTGCGTGTGTGTTTGCGTGTGGGCGTTCGTATTCGTGTATGTGGCTCTGACGTGAAGGTTTAAATGTTAATTTGAAATAAATTAATATTCTTATTTTACGCTGTTGCCTAATTTCATTATGAATGAATTACAAAGTGTCTGTTCATTACACTACCGGATAATCAAGTGTTGAGAATCTTCGAAAGTAATATTTTGGGTGTGAAACACGTAAATTATATAGTATTTACGATTTGCCTTCGGGTATAGCTCTCAAATTTTGCAGTTTAAAGCTTTTAACTCATTATAAGAATTTAAATAATTGTATATTTCTGCCAAGTATGCTTGTACCAAATAAGCTATCGTAAGCCAAATGGTAGAAAATGCTAGTTGGTGCAGGTAGGTTGAAGAGAATGTGTGAAAATGTAGAATAAACGAGATGTTAACTGACAAATTTTTGGCACAAAAAACTTTAATTACTATATAAAATTAGATTTACGGGCAGATAGATTTGCGCATGCACAAGTTTTTAAAAATAATCCAAAATGTATAGGTAGGTGGAATTATTACACTACCGGATTCTTTTTCCACTCGCATGATATCGTCACTTGACTAAACGACGCATAACTATTGTTACTAGGTTTAAAAAAGACTAACAATTTCTAATATATATGTTGACTTTAAGGATTAAACCATTTTCCAATAATTTGAAGGTAATTTCGTTACATAGGCAGGTAAATCCCTGAGAGTGTTAAGGTAAGTTAGTGAACGAAAGAAAACACAATAGATTGATCTATACATCTACTTATTTAGGATATGCTAAAAAACTATTCAAATTTTGGTCACTGTCAACACATGACCGCAAACAACAACAACTGAACTTTAAAGTACTTATCTTTGTAATCAAAGTCATTCAACATCTACATCCGTGCACTTTTCAGCGGGACAGCAATTCTTTCTTCTTGTACTATCACATATAAAATTAATGACGTTTAACCTGGACCACCCGGTACACTGTGTCCACATTTCTATGCTCACTATTGGTATCTCGGTTATTAGAAGAAATAGGGCAACGGTTAAATGAGGATGTTTTTGTAGAATTTAGTGCTCACAACAAATTTCATTTCAAATTCACCCGAACTATCTTCAATTTTAAGATATTTTGAAAAAACCAAAATTTGTCAATTTAAATTTTCCTCACACAACCGGTATTAAACCTTTACATTATTCAGACACCTTTATAAGATAAATTTTTCAGTCTAAACAGAAACCCAGGTTGATAGCGCTATCTTTTGTTTTTTTTTATGGTGGTCATATTGTATTCCTTAAAAGAAGCGTTTCAACGATGTGTAACATGCCCCAAAACGTTTATTTGTAGGGGAGATATTAACAAAACATTAAATTAATCTCTAGTATGAAATTAGTAGGCTTTGAAATTAAACACCAATAAGAAATGAAAGCGAAAGAATACGCTAAGTGATACTATAAAATAAATAATAATAGAAATCAAACGAAAAGATACTGACGTTTAACTTCATATTAACAAAAATTTCCCAACAAAATTAGTAATACATGGAATTAAACGTTAGTGTGAAAGAAAATGATAAGCTGTCAAAGTACAATTAGTGCTACTGGTATTCCAAAATCCACTGTGCAGAGAACCTTGAAAAATAACAAATACCACCCTTACAAACCAGAAATTGCACAAGGTTTAAACGATAATGACTATCACCGAAGAGTACAATTTAGCAGGTGGTACTTACAAAATGTGAAGATTTTCCTAGGAAAGTACTGTGGACAGATGAAACACAATTTACCAATTATGGAGTGTTCAATAGGCATAACTATTATCATTGGTCTGCTGAAAATTCACATTTGGTAAAGAAATGAAGGTTGTAAGTTCGCTTTGGTCTTAATGTGTGGTGGGGTTTCATTGGTATGAAATTTCGTTTACAACTTTATTTTGTTTTTTGGGCTTCTTTTCGTTTTCAATAGTCACTTAATAGGTCGTTTCGATCTTGATTACAATTTAACTGGTATCAGATATTTTGAGCTACTGACAAATGAGATAATGCCTTCTTTGAGACAAATTATTAATCCTGACGACGTGCAAAACATCTAGTTCCAGCAGAATGGTTACCCGGCCCATAACACTCGTGACTTTTTTTTTGAGGGAAAACTTTAATGAAAGAGTGATTTCAAATAATGGATCCGTGCAATGCCTGCGAGATCATTCGATCTTGCACCCCTCGATTTTTATTTATGGGGTACTACTAAAAATGAAGCATTTAATTATGAACCGCCAGAAACTAGGGGAATTTTAGAACGAGTACTGGATGTACCAAGATCATTCAACGAAAACACACTTCGTAGAGTTTGTAGAGTAAGAATAAGGTGTCAAAAGTGTGTGGAACAGAATTGTAATCATATTGAACAGTTTTTTTAAGTGAATGAATTTTAAGTAAGTACTGTTCCTTTATTTTTATTTTGATGACTTTTCTTATCTTTTCGTTATTTCACAGTATTACATATCTTTTTCGCTTTCATTTCGCATTGGTATTTAATTTCAAAGTCTACTAATTTCATATTAAAGATTAATTCAATTTTTTTTTTCATCTCCCCTACAAATAAACATTTTCGAGGCTTATTATACATAGTTGAAAAGCTCCTTTATGGACTACCTAACTAACCAAAAATTCAATATATCCACCATAAGAAAAACAGAAGATAGCGCTAATAACCTGGAAACAACTGAAGACCGGGGGTTTCTGTTTACACCGAACAATTTGGCATAAATCTGAATAATGTAAAGGTTTAATAACGGTCACGTTAGGCGTTATCGGGTTATTGAGGAAAATTGAAATTGACAAATTATGGTTTTTTCAAAATATCTTAAAACTGAAAAAAGTTAGGGTGAATTTTAAATAAGATTTGTTGTGAGTACTGAATTATGCAAAACATTCCCCAATTAACGGTTGTCCTATCTCTTCTAATAACTTAGATGCAAACATCGAAATGTGGACACAGAGTATACAGGGTGATTTCTAACCAACTAAAAAGGCATCAAGGGGATCAAAATAAAATTGTTTTTTAAAAAAATTAGATCAAATAGTAATAATAAGAAAGTTACAACGGTTTAAAGTTCTTATAAATTAAATCCGCTTATAAGTTTTAATTCACGTTTACATAGAAACACAAATATTTCTCATACACTCTGATAGATTAATATTGTAGTGCAGCTCCATACACCATTATCATATCTACGTATTCATCATTACTAGACCTCGGATTTATATGCACAAATAATGGTTGATATAAGTATGCAATATGCTTAACAAAAATATGAAGATAAGCTTTAATATGCACTTATAAGCGCAAATAAATATTTATATGCACAAATATAAGTAAGTACCTTTTTATACATAGTAAAACGCAAATCTATAATTACAGTGCGAGCAAGATTTGTTTCTTCTAAAGAAAAGAAACAGAATATTTTAATCATTTATTTATACATATAATTATATAATAGTAAAATAATACATATTTGGGCAATAAAAGGTGTAAGAAATGCAAACAGATGAATTACAACCTAATAAACAGTAAGTAAAAGACGTTGTGGAATCACTGCAATCTACAAAGTTGGCTTCGTGAGAATGAATACATAAATGGGGTGCAATGGATCAATGCAAGCTCAGTATAAACAGAAATTTTTAACTAGTTTGGTTCCTTTTTATTTTAAAAACAAAAAAAAAGTGATTTGGCAAAACCCCACTTCTTCATCAGTGCGCTTTTGTCGTTCTATGCAACAGACATTTTGATTGAACAAAAAAAAATTATATATGTTACTTACAATGGTAGATGCAAAAGTGTGTAAGGCTGCAACTGAAACTTTTTCGACTATGAGGAGCTATATTTGTCAAGCCACATTAAAGCAATTCAACGATTCATCGAAATGCAATAAAATTATTACAGGAAATTTTAAATTTGGTTTGTCGATCTTACATGCTTGTATAAGATTTTTTGAACAATAATACAAAATAACGATCAAGAAGTGGCAGGTACGATCAGAAGAAGACAAAAAAAAATATGAAGGCTAGAAAAACAACAATACAAAATGAGTTTAAAGAGAAATTTGGACTTCTTGTTGATGTGCCTAAATCACAATAAACAAATTTTTTTCTCAAACACTGAAAATTCTGCAAGCATTACAAGACTTGACCGCTGGGTCGTTGAAAGGTTTTCTGTTATACTGGAAGTGGTTTCTAGTGGCCACAATATGTACTTGGAAAAATTCTCTGTGTATTGTATACGTGTTTATATCCAAGGCACCCAATGTCTCCTACAGTACACACAATACTACTCCATGGACCAATTATAATTGAACACGTTTTATTGCCAATAGGAACTTTATCAGAAGAGGCTGCAGAGGCAAGGAATAAACATTTTCGTCAGTTCAGGGAAAGTTATTCCAGAAAATTTTTCCGAGAACAATGCAATATGGACGTGATAAGTGGGCTGTTATTATCGTCAGATCCCTATTTGAGCTCCATTAGACCTAAACCAAAAAAGCAATCGAAGCGTTTTAGTAAGGCTGCTTCCATGGGAAGTTCCAGAAATTACAGTAGAACTTGAGAAGAACAACAGGATTATAATGGGGGATTTGATTGGTCCTCTGAATAATGTTTTTGATGCTCGATTATTTTATATTATTTTTCTTCTAATAAAAACAAAATTTTAAAGTTAATCTACTAGCTGTCGTTTTATTTTAAGCTTTTAATATAACAATATTTGTTACGTTAGGCACAAAAACCTTTTTTTATACTTTATCTATCAATTAAAAATTTAAGAAACTTAAATAAGAGTAAAAATAATGTTGACCATGTTTTTCCGTGAAATACCCCTATGTGCGCCGGCGCGTTGCCAAAGACACAAGATCTCTTGTTTTGCGCAACTATTGAAGACGTAATTTAAATTTAAAAAATTGAGAAGAGAATATTACATATTACATATTGGTACATTGGTGTATTGGTGGAATAGCAATAGTCGTAAGCTTAAATTTTACTGGTTAAAAAAAGGTAGATAAAGATATTGTATTCGTATATTTCGCTACACACTTGACTGGTGCTGGCGACACACTAATGTGTCTCGACACGGTGGTTGAGAACAGCGGTCCTATACTACAATTAGCTAATAAAATGTGCCAAGCGGTTAATCAAAGTTATCCTCATCTGCATTAAAAGATACCGTAAAAATTACTGAAATGGCAGTTCTGGCTTTCTGCTACAGGTTTCATGGTAATACATAAAATAACGTCAGAGTTTATCTCACAAAAACATTGCAATGATGCTTTCTTTCAACTTGCAGGTACTTCCCGAATCTGTAATGTACCCAAGCCACTCTTGTGATTGCACAATTCGAATGCAAGAACAAAGTTAATGTGCGAACTTATTTAAACAAAAAAAATTATTTTTGTTGATGTAGGGATTTTTGTGGCGGTTGGTGGTGTCTTCATTTTAAAAGTGAAAATTTGATCTAGTCGCCGTTTGATTCAAATTCTATCACAAAACACGAAAATGGAAGATAATCTTTCATGTACGTCCTCGGAAATACGTGAAAGTACCAAACATACGGTCGCGAATTTGCGCACATCAAAGTTTATTAAAGAATCAAAATGGAAGCAAATTATAAAAAAGTAGTTTAGAAATGTACTTAGCCCCATACCGAATTAGAAAAAAAAATGTTAAGCGGTTTTTCAAAATAACAGTAAATTATTGTGCGTGCTTAATTCATAACCACACGACAATGAAGATAACAGCAAATCTGTAATATAATTTTCCTTCCAAAAACGTAATATAACTTATAAAGTGCATTTTTGTATTAAGACCTAGACACGCAACAAATTTCATTATAGCTTAATTAAACTATGGTGATAAAGCGTTTTTTCCTTAACTTAAGATGAAGGCTCTCATAAAATTTTCACGCAATTGTTTTATACTCCCTAATTTTCATAGTTTTAGAATTATATACATTAAATCAATGACCTCCCTAATTAAATTTTACATCCAAATTAATACTGTTTTATCCTGAATAACACCAATTTATATCTAAGGGAGAGATTTGGATTAAACGCAAATTAAGTCAACAGATTCGAGAAGAATTGGCTAAATGGTTATTGTTACATTCTTTCAATAGTTTTCATTTGTTTCATAATATGTTGTTATCTATAATGGATGAATGTAGTACACAGCATAAAACAAAATCAAGTAGTACATTCTCAAAAAGTATAAAAACTTTTGAAAATATAGCTTTTTTAAATACGCCTTATGAAAGGGTTGTGTTAAGGAACTGCTCTTTGCCACCCTCACACAATAGCAGTATGAATGGTTGTCATTGTCAGCTGTCTCTTTATGGCCTCTTTGCATTCTGGAGAAGTAATTAGCTCAACCATCGCGTTCACGTTCTAAATGATTCTTTAAACGTGAATAATTTTCGTCTACCACTTCCTTTTTAATTTTTATTTTTATGAAACTTTAAATTCTTAGGAAGGGTACATATTTTACATTAATAGTTTTACATTATAATCATAATGCAATTAATCATTAAAAATAATCTAATAACGAAAGATCTCGATTCTTGTGTTCACAGTGAGGCTTTATAAAAACGTATCCAAGTACGAATACGGAAGCAAAAATACTTAGCTGTCATAACTAAATTCCTATTTATTGTTTTAATTACACTTGTTCATGTTTCTAGCATTAATCCCTTATCAAGCTTTAACAAATCCTTGAGGTACATATTACTGAGTTAATTGCAAGTTTCTACAGATAAAATATGGGCGCTTTGTGGAGATGTGAAATAATGGCGACTACGATATGTAATTTAGGTTTGTAGGAATAATGTGCATTAAGTTAAAGCTGTAGAAAATATATATGTGCAACAGGATTGTTGGCGTGACGGGGGCACTGCAATTACTCAACATAATAGTGTCGTCCGAGCGCCTAAACCGCTATAAATTCTTACTTCATAATTTTCAAAGCTACCGGTGCATGTTAGTGCCCGATATAATTTACGTAGTGACACCAAATACAACCTACTAAATTTGGACTTACGCCGACATAGTTTATATTAATTAGTTGTGGAATAATTAATGATACCTGGTATTTACTCTGCATGAAAAGCCCTTTACTTAAAGTAAATTGATTTTCATGAAAATCTGGCCGCAAATGAACAATTTCAATAGTAATCGCATAATGTGGAAAACGGTTTGGTATTCTAAGTGTAAAGCAGGTCCTTTGGGGTTGGACACAACAAGGACAATGTATGGCAAGAGCTTAGGGACTGTACGCGCGCTGCGTGGCTTCCGGTATTATGGCGAAACCGCTGAAAGTGTGGCTGGAATATTATTTCCGGATTTATTTGGTTTTAGTGTATTTAGGATTACAGTGTAGCTCCCGCACTTATTACCTTGTATTAATTACGGACATTTGTATTTAAATATCGTACAATATTAAAAACCATGAGGATTTACTAATTTATAAGTGATTCGTTTACATATTACAAGTATAATTCAAATAAGATAGTAACATTAAAAACAGTATACTCTGACATTAACATTTATTGATCACATATTACAAGAGAGTAAATATCAATTCTGAAATTTATTAAAGTTGTGCTTGTATAATAACTTCCATAGCGTATTTTATGAATATGCGTGTTGAGTTTCATCCGGAAATAATTTTTTTTTTGAAATTCTCCCTCATTTATACTGATCTTATAAAACGAATGGCGTGTAAACAAATTACATAAAGGATGCAGGCAGCTAAAACCATTTCTTCTGATATAAAAGCTCTCGAGCTTTTTTTATGTTTTCTAAAATGTAATAGAGCATTTATACTCATTTTTAGCTTTAGAAGATATCCATACACAATAATACAAAAAAGCAGTAATTTTTAAGAGCCCTTAAATGATGTGTATTATTGAAAATGGGACTTTTAAAAAGTGACAAAAGCATTCACCACAAAAAAAAATTTTTATAAAACCTTATTTACGTAACTTACATCAATTTAACGATTCGCGATATCAAAATAATAGCTGATCGATTCTTTCTTATGTCTACAAATACCAAGGCCTATCGTTAGTAAACAAATCTGTAGCGAAATGTGTGTTTCCTTGCAATACGAGAAATACAAAGAGAGAGCTTTTTTTAATTGTGCATTCAAATTTGGTTGTTTTTTTAAGAAAGACTACATGCTCTGTAGCAAATTGATTGCTTCTTAAGTTTTTTGTAGTACTTGCGCTACTGTTATTATGGTCAAATAAATGCTTGAAAAATGGATTTGCGTCCATATTAAAACTTATTATCTGTACGTATACTATATATATTATATATATATATATATATATATATATATATATATATATATATATATTATATATATATTATATATATATATATATATATATATATATATATATATATATATATATATATATATATATACTGGGCGATTTATTCAGTGTTCATTTATTGAAAACCGCTGGTTTATTTAATCTAAATAAGTACGTCGAAGCCACTTAAACGTCAGAAATTTAGTACCTACTTTATTTGTTGTTATTGACTTATTTATTAATTATTGGTTACTAATTCGTCTCAAATGGTGAATTACAATAATGAATAGACCTCGGATTTTTAAGCAAATGCTTATTTATTTGTATTATATATACAACTCTAAAAACCAAGGTAAATCCATTTCAAACAATTTCAAAGAAAATGAACTGGTGTTATAAATGCTTATTGTGCTTATTCTGACGATTGCGTTTTTATTTATATAAAATATGCTTATTTGTACTTAATTTGCTTTTTAGTGCTAATTTGAATGTTATTCCCGCTTATCTAGCTGAAATTAACAATGGATGTTTACAATGTATCACCTTCAGACTTATTTTAAGCGTCTTAGCAGTGAACCTCGTTTAAAGGTTTGTCAATGCAGGGGGTGGGTGTTTATCCCTTCTATTTTAAGGAATCTTTGAACTTGCAGTTTAAACTGAGTTATTGTTTCACTGTTCGCGGTCAATACCGCATCGCCTAGCCTTAGAGATTCTACTGAAAATGGGAAAAGACAAAACCCCAAAAAGTGTGCTATTGAAACTGTGGCTGAGAGACTACGATTGTTTTTCTTGTGATGGTGGTGTCGTGTTTTGTAACGCAAGCAGTAAAGAAGTAAGTTGTTAGCATTATGTTTACCTATTGCTTTCTCATATACGTACGTGTAAAGAGAAAGCTATCTAATCGGTTTTAATTTTAAAAGTTACATGGATAAAGAATTAATTTCAAAATAAGAAAATATATAATTACCAGTGGCGAACCGTTTTTAGAGTACAAAATTGTGCATTTTTTAATTTATCAACCGATTCTTTTGAAAGTCGTGTATTGGGGGTTTTTAACGCTTTCGCTGCCGTGTGTATCGTTTAGGATACACTGAGTAGTGCTTACCACAGGCCGGGTGTATCCTAATTGATACACCAACTATTATTTGTTCTAAACAGTGGTGTATTCATTAGAATATACCGCCCATAAGAAATACATTAGCTTAGGGTTTCTGTGGCCTGGCACTATAAAGAGCAACTTGAGTTGTGGCCTGGAAAGGTGTTATGAGGACCAATGTATGGGCATGGAATAAAATATACAGAGCCTTGAAGTAATGTATTTATTTATATAAATATAAAAAAAAGTGCTGATATCAATGAAAAAATAAAAACTAAAGTTACAAAACACTAAAATTAAAAATTATTGGCAACCATCAAAACATTCTCTGCAAAAAAATGGATTATCCTCACACTGATCGCAGACGGTTTTTACCTGTGCAGCCAGCCTTTTTTTGCCATCTACCACCTTACCATGCTTCCCAAATTGTTTTTTTTATAGCATTCGTTGCATCGACCCCTTTTATTTTGACCATGTTGAATTAGATGATGAATTTTTCTGTTGGCTTCTACTTCAACTCTTTGATTAGAATTGAGAAGAGATTGTATAACACTCCCCAAACTGCGTTATTGTCAATTTTGTACAATGTAACGAGTTTTCGCAATAGAGAAAGTGAGCATTTACAAGACTGGTTCCCCACAAAATTTCGATCATTAGTTTTCTATACCATTTAATCGATCTATGTAGAGAAGTGTTATAAGACGGTAATTGGTTGCTGACGTCAACTGACGATTTTCCTGTATCATAGTCTACAACGTATACGGGTTTCACAGTTTCTCTTCCAATATTTGATCTAACAGTATGGGTATCAGAGCCAAGGTGAGTAGTTGACAGCACCATCACATCCTTTTTATCCTTTCATTTTAGTATGTGATTCCATCATTGGATTCTTTAGCGATAATTCCACCTTTTCGCAATCGTGCAGATTTTATTTCTTGGGGAATATACTTTCCGTTTTGGCGGAGAGTGCCTACTACTTGTGTGTTATGAGAGAGCAGTTTACGAGCCAAGGTACACTTGTATAAAAGTTGTCGATGTACAGTGTTCTACCATGATCAAGAAGATCCTGAAACAATTTTATCACTACGTTCTGAGAAGCCGACACATCAGGGTCTTCTGCTTTATCGTGGCCAACATAAACTGACAAGCTCCAGGTGTAGCCCTTATTGGTACATAACTTATACATTTTTATCCCATATCGATGTCTTTTAGAGGATATGTACTGCCGGAAACTTAACCTCTCTCTCCAAGGTATCATAGTTTCGTCAATACATATTTCTTGTGCTGGTGTGTAGGTCCTTTGGAAACTATTTATAAACATCTGCAGAATATTCTCTATTTTATTCAGACGATTGTGTTGTTGGGCCTCATCATTATTTGCGACGTGCCATAGTCTGAGCAACAATTCAAATCTATTTCGCGACAAAGTCTTTTTTGGAAGTGTGAATGCATATAACTCTCTTCGACGCTAATAATCAGCCAATTTGGGCATTTTGACCAGACCCATCCATCCTAGTAAGCCGATGATTTTGGTCATTTCCTGACAATCTGTTGGTGTCCAGTCGTGTAAACGTGATTTGGGACCAGCGTCACTTTTCTCTAAAATTTGTGTTGCATAAAGATTTGTCTCATCAACCATTTTATTTAAAACTTGAGGAGTCAAAAACAGAAGAAAGTAGTCTATCGGGTCTGCCAACCCATTCCACTGGATCCAGTGAAGTGAAATATCTTTTGATTTCCAATGGGATCGGTCCATACAATATTGTCAAACATATTTCCTGGTTGAGGCGACTGACTGGCTATATTGGTATTTGTTTGGGGTGATGGAGAACGGCTGGTGGCCATATGGTTATTGGATTGGGGCGATGGGGATCGGCTTATAACTCTACTTCTACTTGGTAAGGGTGATGGAGATCGGCTAATAACCCTATTTATTTTCGGTTGGAGTTTTGAAGTCGAAGCACTAACTTGTACCATTAAATCATCACTGTCACTATCATATGTTTCTGACTCTTTTTGGTAGTGTGGATCCGCATCGGAATCATCCAAATCTACGTCACTCATGTCCGTGTCAGGGTATTCCCTTGTTTCATGCATTTTTTCCAATTCACTGTCTTTATAGGTCCTTTTATACATTTTGCACTTTATCACTATAGTCTCTAATCACTTTTCTCCTTATTTTTTATTCTTTTTGTAGATCACTAACACTTGAAAGCCTTTGTCTCGGTAACAACAGTTTATTTACGTACATTTTTGCATTGACTGCGAAAATAGAGCGTAAGCTATCCTTTTATTTCTTATTCTAGGAAAGATAGATTAGGCTCTGCACCAGTGCAAAAGTGATCGTAAGTCAAAACTAGAAGACATCGCAGCTCGTCAATCTGAAACAAAGAAAAACCACATAATATACTAGTGTATCATAAATGATACACTCGGCCTAGAGAAGCAAATTTATTACTTTTCGGAAAGTGTATCATTTATGATACACCAATAAAAAATTATCAATAACCAAAAAATATCAAAAACTATAAAGTATTGAGTAAAACCAAATATGGGGAATGCTTTCAAAATATACCACATTGGTAAAACTTATTTTGGCCTATGAGGTCAGATTTCGAAATTTTAGCTCGGCAGCGAACGTGTTAAGATCGTTAAGTATAAATCATATGTCAAAATTAATAAAATCAAAATGGCGTACCAAAAATGGGGAATTATCGTAAAAACCGATATGACTCAAATTTAGGTATTGTGGGCTTTATAGTTACTTATTTACATATATGAGAAAGCATTATGGCAGATTTGGCAACGGTTTTTTATATTCTGTTCTGTCGAGTATTTAAACCTGATCATCAGTGAGTAATAGACATTAAAACGCCTTGTGAAGGACAAAGGTTAATTAAGGACATTATATATATATATATATATATATATATATATATATCTAGTAATTTTTGTGTATTGCAGACGCCATCGGAAAACTAGAAAGTTCCCATCTTAGCCTTAGTGAGGGTTTAAACATTGTTCCCGTAGCAGCATTTGTCCAGCATACAACAGCTCATTAGCGTCACTACTAATCCTTAGTTGTTCCGTTTTACGGCGTTTACTGCGATCCCAAAGACCTTCAAACAATTTAGTTGGACGGCCAGCATTCGTACTGACTGAGACTTTCATAAATGGCATTTGTACGCTCATTTGAGATTTAAATAGTGAATAATAGCTGTTAAATTCACGTTTTTGATATCCGGGGAAACTTGGTTCATTAACAATTTCATCTTGGAGTAAATCCAACTTTTTGGAAAAATCCATATCGTCATATTGTTTTAACTTGTGGTAAAGCTACTGTCGAGTTACGATTTTTACGTTAGAAGAACCTAGAAATAAATAAGACGAGAATTAATTTTATCTTGACGCCGCCTCAGGTGGGTCAGGTAACAAAAAAATCCTATCTGTTGTTTCCTTGATGTCTACCTGCTGCCCCAGTGTTTAGCGCTTCCGAGAATAATCTTGTTTGTGATTTTGAATTTTGACCAGGTTTTTGGCTTTAATACTCATATGTGCGACGCGACGATGTACGGCGACGCGATCCGATTAACCGATTTCTTGTTTACGTGGCGCACTCCGCTTTAACAGTAAATACAGTCACAGGTCACAGTGCAACACGGTTCGTGCAAAGTAGTGGTTCGCTCATTGCAGATTACTTCACTGTTTTTGTGCGCCTGGACCTCGCAACAAAGCCTTTTTACACTTTACGAAGCTAAGGTAAATTTAGTATAATAATTCTAAAAAAATAAAGTTATTTTGTTAATTTGCGATTATAGCTGATTGCTATTTTTAAAGCTATTTTAGTCTGTTTTAAAGTGAATTCAATTTAAACCCATTTCATACTAGTTTTTATTCATTATCGCGTGTATTTCCACTTTGCCTTTTGTTGTTCAGTCACAGTGATGGAAATGTAAAATCGTAGTGGTAATAATTGCTGGTCAGAAGTATTAAAAGGTAATATTGTAGTTTTACCAAAATAACTTTGTTTACAGAAACCATGGATAGACTTTCAACAAGGAAAAGCCAGCTTCAGAAGGTGAAAGCTCTTCTGCATCAGAAGAGGATAAATAAGAACCCACTATCGTAGGGAAAAAATAAGAATGGATAATGAAAGTTTAAATCTTGCCTCTGCTTCGCAACCTATCACCGGCAAGAAAAATATAAATCCAGGGTCAACAAAAGGACACAAGCGCCAGTACAAAGAAGAGTATTTAAGTTATGGACCGCGAGAATATTTTGAACGACTGCGTTCTTCCATTCAATCATCTTCAGCTATTATGGAAAAGCGAACAAAACTCTCAGATAAAGTACTTTTAGCGTCATTCAAAGTTTCTGAATTGATTTCAAAAAACAGAAAGCCCATACTATTGGTAAAGAGCTTGTTTTACCGGAATGTAAAGAAATTGTTGCTACAATATTAGACCCGAAAGCAGTTGAACAGATTTCAAAGGTATCTTTGTCAAATGACACAGTGCATCGACGCGTAATCGATATTCAAAGTAATGTTAGGGAGGTATTGGCAAATACACAATTTACTCTACAACTGGATGAAAGCACGGACGTTTGAGGAAAATCCCAATTGTGAGATTTGTGAACGGGTCGGAAATTATTGAGCAGTTTCTATTTGGTCGAGAATTGGAAACAACAACCATTGGATCCGACATATTTGCTACTGTTGACAGTTTCTTTCAGGCTCAAGGATTTAAATGGACCGATTGCGTTGCGATATGTACAGATGGCGCTGCCGCAATGACAGGCAATATAAGAGGATTCTTAAGCTTCTCATTAAAAAAAAAATCCATCGATAATAACGACTCATTGCTTTTTACATCGAGAAGCGCTAGTAGTGAAAACTACGGATGGAAGTCAATCGGGTGAGGTTATTCAAACTGTTGTTTCTATGATCAACTTTATCAAAACTCGTCCGGTAAAATTAAGGGTGTTCGAGAAAATTTGTAAAGAAATGGGTGCAGATCATAAAGTGTTGTTATTCAATAGTAAAATTCGTTGGCTTTCCAAAGGGAAAATACTAAACAGAGTTCTTGAACTGAAAGACGAACTACCCACATTTTTCAAAACAGAGGATGGTAATAGCGAGTTTTGTAAAAACCTTGAAGACCCTGTTTGGTGTGCTAAGTTGGCCTACCTATCTGACATTTTTAGTAAGCTAAATTCTTTGAATGTATCTATGCAAAGACGAAAGAAAACCATAATATCATCAACTGATTAAATAAGTGCATTTTCCAAAAAACTTAAATTGTGGAACTCGGCTATAGAAAAGAACGATCTGACTGCTTTTCCAGAAACGGCTATAACTTTAATTAACTTGTAACTTGAAGATAGAATTCTACTAAAGGAGAATCTAAAGGAGCACCTATGTAAGTTGCAAGAAGGGATAACCAAATACTTTCCCTCGCGAATGTCGACTGTGAGTGGTTGATTGCACTTGACGAGAACAACGTAAATAAGACGGAATTACCCTGTTCCGAAAAGGAACAGCTTATCGAAGTGTATTTTGATACACTTTGGAAATAAGAATTTAGAGAAGTATCTCCAGATGTTTTCTGAATTTCAGTTAAGTATGAATATCCAGAATTATCAAAGAAAGCTATATCTCTTTTACTGTCGTTTTCGACATCGTACTTACGTGAATCTACATTTTCTGCGATGAAAATATAAAATCTGGGTACCGCTCTCGACTACTTGATGTGGATAGCGAGATGAGAGGGTGCCTGTCAACCATTCGTCCTCGCATAGATAAACTTTGCAAACGTCACCAAGGTCAAATCACACACTAATTTTAAGTTCCTATTTTTTGTACCTTATGTGTTTGTATGTTATGTTCTTAAGCAATAAAAAATACGTTTGGTTACTGTTTAATATATTTAATTTAATAAATGCACCTATACCTAACGATCAAACATTTTAGATGTAAGTATGTAAGAGTGTCGAGAATTTGTAAAGGGTATGTTAGTGCGTCGATGAGTAAAAAAGGTTGAGAACCGCTGGTATAAGAGACTGATACTATCAGTTTGCGGAAGATCAATCGTGTGCTGTTTTTGTAACAATTTGACGGTTATTATTACTTAACTAGAGTGGAAGCTTCTGATAGGCTAATGTTATTTAAAACTAGTTTTAGTGATACAACTTGCAATCCAGTAACTTTGAAATTTCCGGAGAATTCCACTCAGTTCCTTTATAAACTACTTTTTCGTTGTTCCAAAAAGAAGCAGGTGCAGCGTTTCTGGGATAACAGGAGTAGTTGACCAAACTAAGTAAATGTTGGTTCGACGTGGTCATTTTACTCTGATGGGCAATCAGTGAATAATTAGAGTCACCTGATTTGTTCTCTATTTATTGTGTCAGTTTATTGTGGTAATGCTTTGTATATTTTTAGAAACGACGTTATTTCCTAGTTACAATTACTTTATTAAATGTGAATTGCTATTTTAAAACTTAAATCTTCACATTTCTTGACAGCGAATGAAATTCTTTTTTTATCCTAAATTACTGTGAAATAACTACACCAATGGATCTCTCCCTTGCTGTTATGTAATTTCGAGCAGACACCTAATGTCAGGTATGTTCTTTTAATTCAAATACGCTCTAACCTAACTATATTGTATGGACACTTTTAAATTTAATGATGAAGTTCAAGAGAGCATTCTTACATCTTGTTGCCGATAACTTCTGGGGAATTCCCTTCATCATGGAAGTTAGCAAATGTTCAACCTATTCCCAAAAAAGGCGAGAAGACCGATCCCTGAAATTACCGACCAATTTCCATCACTTCCATTTTGTCTAAAATCATGGAAAAAGCAATCAATCAGCAACTACTCACGCTCCTTGAAACTAACAAACTCCTTAGTGACCACCAATACGGGTTTAGGCAAAGTCGTTCAACAGGCGATCTTCTTTCATATGTGACCCAAGTTTGGAACAATACATTAGAGCAGTCCGGTGAAACAGTTGTAGTCGCTTTAGATATCTCAAAGGCATTTGACCAAATTTGGCATAAGTGTTTACCTGCTAAACTCACCTCGTTTGGGTTAAATGATATGCTCATCAACTGGGTTTCTAGTTTCCTCGATAAAAGACGAATACGTGTCGTAGTTGATGGCTTTTTTTCAAAAGAAGTTAGCGTTAACGCGGGCGTACCACAGGGATCCGTTATAGCGCCTACACTTTTTCTACTGTACATAAATGACCTTATTTCTTCAACAACTAACCCCATCTATTGCTTTGCTGACGATAGCACTCTTCACTGTAGTTCATCTCAGTCTACTCATAGTGATAATCCACCTTCTATGTCAAATCAAGAAATTAAAGCTGAAATGGCAAATTCAATCAACAAAGACGTTCAACGTATTCTCGAATGGGGAAGCAATAATCTATTTAAATTTAATGCTAACAAAACTCAGTGTTGTCTTGTGTCTGCCAAAAAAGATCGACCATTTCCTGTTGTAAGTATGAATGGCTCAGTTCTTAAGTTTTCAGACTCTATTACTCTGTTAGGTATGACTGTATCTTCAAATCTCTCATGGGTTGACCATCTTCTGTCAGCTACCAAAACAGCTGCTCGTAAAATAGGCTTTTAGTACAGATCTAAGCAGTACTTTACCTCTCGACAACTACTTCTGCTGTATAAGGCCCAAATTCGGCCTCACCTGGAATATAATTCTCACCTCTGGGTTAGTGCTCCCAAATACACTCTTGATATCGTTGATCGTATTCAAAAGAGAGTGATTAGGCTTATAAATGACCCGTCGTTAACTTCTCACATACAGTCCCTTGAGCATAGAAGGATGGTTTCAGTTCTATCTTTGTATTATCGTTATTACAACGGTTGTTGTGCTGCTGAATTATATTCTTTGATACCATCTCGGGCTATCTTTTCGAGAAACACTCGGTTCGCTCATTCAAATCATCAGTATGCAGTACAAATCTCCACTTGTCGTACGAAACGGGCGCAATCCACATTTTTCTACACGGCTTCTAAACTCTGGAATGATCTCCCTAGTTCCTGTTTTCCTCTCACTTATGATATGAGAAAATTTAAGGTAGCTGTTCATAGGCATCTATTGACAATTCATTATCCCTCTATCCATCCTCCTCAGTGTTCCTGAGTGCTTTAGCACGATAGGCCTAATTTAGCCTGTTCAGGTCCACAATCATAAAAAAAAAACATACCTTTACTAATTACAGCGTTATCTTGTGCCAGTTTTATTTAACATTTGTCTTTAATGTTAAAAATTGCTCGACTACCTGGTACATTTATTGATCTAGTGTTAAAGTTGCAGTGATATTTCCTCCGGCAGTAACAAAATAGACTTCTTCCTCTTCTGAAACGCAGAACCACCTATCTTTAAGCTAACTGTGGGGAGAACATAGAGACACATTTTTAATAATTCTATGCTTCTTTAGTCTTGTTTATTATGGTTTTACAGTGATAAGTTAAATTTATGTGTCGCGCTGTGAGTTGGACTGAACTGGATACGTTCATTTTGGCGTTCTCCTTGGAAAGTTGCTCAAGAATGTAATTTACATGATGTTAACGAAATCCGGTTATGACTATGATAAACCATGTTATAAGTTCCATCTAGTCCTTTAGTTAAAAGGACGTCTTTCCTGATGCTGGTAGAGTAACATTCTCCAAATATTATCTACTACGATCAATTTGTGTAACAGGTGCCAATATTAGGTCACATCTAGTTCAAAATTGTACGTTGCTCATGTTTCGGTGCTAAATAAGGGGCGAGGGCATACATCATAGTTTACACAGGGTGTGACGTTTCGTGCAAACACAAACATAACATTTTTCATAATCAAGGTGCATTATTAACCTGTTTTTTTATTGATTAGTAATACTAGATTATTGGGGACGATGGGTCATAGAAAGAAGCCTAGCAAATTCCATCTCTGTTTTGAATTTTTCAATGTAAGGAGCTAATTATGTTTTCCTACGTGTCTCATTGGTAGTTCAAACTTGGACCAGTTACTATTTATGTGTAGATTGGTAAAATACAGCTGTAGCTCTATGTCCTTTATTAAAGTGGATTTCGTCGTACGATATTCACTTGAAAACTATTCAGAGACCTAAGCAAAGATAGAAACGATAGTCACGCATGGATGCATCTCAACCTGTTGGTAAGAAATACTATGGCAATTAATATTACACCATTTTGGATATTTGAGGAGGAGGTTATTAGAAAGGTGAGTACTGAACGCCAATTGGAGGTCTTGAACTACTGAATAATTACTAATACTCTTAATTTTAGTTATTAGCAGGTGGTTGAAAACTTGTTGGGTTTTGGCTACACCACTTGTAGTTATAAAAGGTGTTTTGGAAGCTCGCCACCTAGAAGGTTCTCTTCCAAAAGGGGTTGTCAGTGACGCACCATGACTGGTGCACCTGTACCTATTTTATTTTATAAATTAGAGGGCGGGTTGAATTGAAACCATCTAGTAAAATGGACGGCAGATGTATATATATATATATATATATATATATATATATATATATATATATATATATATATATATATATATATATATATATATATATTTTTTTTTTTTGAGGGTAGAAATAAGGTGTACTTAGGGTTAGGTTGTTAGGGAAAATAATAGAGGGTTCTTGACTTTTGAGATTTGAGCAAAAGAATGAATGTTTTTGGTCTTATAAAAATAAAATAAAAGGTAATGTTTTATATTCACTACTTGTATTTTATTTCAGCTTATAAAATGATCTCAATAAAAGGGTAACTAAATTATAAGAATAATATAACTTGATTTAATATATGATTTATATTACAATACCATGGTAATAGTGATTATTTCATCTAATATAAATCAATACCAATGATAATTTGAAAGTTAATATTATATCACAATCTTGTTATTTAATGTAGAGGAATCTCTTAATTTTATTTTTAATATACTTTATTTTGACATTTCTCACTTATAATGTAGCATATTTTAAGACGGGCGTTCCCTTGTAAATGTAGTGGAAGCAGAAAATTGACTCTCGGGTAAAACTGGCATAATGCTGATCTGTGGCGGATAACCGTGGTAGCAATAAAGCATTTTCTCGTTGGAATATTATGTGCGTGCATGTTATGAAATATGTTACCTTTTGGTTCGTTAATTGCAAATTGAGACCCTTAACATTTTGTGACGTTTTTACTTATACCACAGTTAGCTAACTGTATAACCTGGTGATCACCATTTTTGTAATACAGGCCTGTATTGGATTATTGCTATTACATAACAGTGGAGTCGAAATACGTATTGGTCTAGGTATTTATAATGAATACTGATACTTTATTTATTTTGTTATTCTTGTTGTAGAAGGTGATGAGGTTGTTTTCCTTAATTTGCAATGAAGATAGCAGAACTACATTACACTTGCTTATAAATTTATATACGGTGTTTTATGTTATGTTACCTTTATTTTATCCTCCCTTAGATACCGCAACACATATATCCCGTAACAACTCTTTTACACAACATAAGCGGTCCTACCTGGTTTTTCATGACGATCATTTAGTTTAAATAAGACCGCGCATTAAATTTTTTCTTGCATTCGAATTGTGCAGCCACTAGACTGGCTTGGGTACATTACACACCTGGATCTTGCGAGAGATTTAATCAATCTGAACCGAATCGATCTCAGTATGTAGGCGAATGCGATGCGATCGGCAGGTACTGGTGGAATGAGTTTCTTTTGGTGTCACAGCTGTTTTTGTGTTTTGGTTAGATTTAAAAATAGAAAAACACTAGCAACTATGCAACACTTTAAAATGTTGCATTTCCAGAAAATCTCCAATAAGTCGTCTAGGAAAGGTCTTATAGCACTCGTGCATTAAAGCGTCATCGCTGAGAAGAAAAAGGACCGATAAGTTTTAAGTGTTGTCAAATCTACTGCATTTAACCATTTCTGCTGAAAACTGTTACCCAGTTCAACACTCTTGTCCTACTTTCATTACTAACTACTTAAATAATGTACGGTCGTGGCTTTAAAACTGGCCTACCAGTTTTAATACAACCGAATAGTAATCTAAACCCGATATAAATAACCAAAATATTTTATTCAGATGTGTACCATTGCGTTTTACTTAAGCACAGAAAAATTGAATTTGAGTAACAGTAATGACAAAAAGGGAAGCATAAATTTTCCAAGCAGCAGACAAAAATTGGTAGCCTGTTGCTACTTCTACAAACACAGGTCAAAAGCATAAACTAGAACCTTCACCTGGTAAAATTATAAGCAAATATGTATAACCATGGACTTAAAGCTGAAGTAGTTATAAGAAAATATTAATAGCTTCCTGACTATAATAGCGTTTGTTAACACGTATAATTAGAAATTAAATAGCTATAACTAGTAAGTGAAACACATAGGACATGCATTAAACATTTAATTCATTAAATTGTGATAGGGATCACCCAATGTAAAGCATTTCAGTTTATAAAAGTTAAAATGTATCGTCTGCGCAACAACCGTCGAATTACGAAAATGCAAAGTTCAGATCTTAAACAGAAACTTGAAAGCAGTAGGTATGCAACAGCTGTTTAAAACACACTTCAGTTTTTGAAAAGGAAAGCTACTGCACATTAAAACAGCATAACATTGAAGCTAGAGTAGCAAATATAAACAAACGAGCACTTCGTAGGTATTAATTGGTCAATCACTGCTAATTCTAAGTAAACATTTACAATTACAGGTACATAACCTAGGTAGATGCAACACCATCCAATGTTCCAAATAAATGTAGTTGTACTCACGATTAGGGAGCAGAGCTATACTGACTGTAATTTGTTATGGGGACGAGCCACGTTTGAAGTACTTAGAAGGTTAGCTAAAGCGAGTGTCTATACAGGGTTCTCCACGGTAGGAGTTCGTTAGAAGTTTATATGGTTATAAACAATTTAGAAATCTGAATTTTGGGACTTAAGGGTTATTTAAGATTCTCTTTCATTCTAAAATATTTTCAAGGTCATGTTACTTCCGGTTATACCGGAAGTCGCCACTAACTTCCTTATTTTAAATGGAACGCCCTGTATATTATTTTATTTTTGGATTCTTGACAAAATTTTAGGATAAGTCTTATAAGGGTTTCCTATACCTTTTTTCAACTGTTTCTTATATATCTTGATTTCTTCAAAAATTTTGAAAGATGTAACCCTATTTTCAACACTGCTTGTCTTACTTATTTTTGACTGATGGAAAGTGCTTCTGGAGTAGACAGAAGCATAAGAACTATACTTTTGAAATACTCATTGACAATTGATTTATTGCATACATGGTGTTCAAAATTTGATGAACTATTAAACAATTTTCAAAGTTGAAAAACTTTGTTAATTCAAATGTGACATCCTGTATATTATTGGATGAATAGATGCAGCATTTAGTTATGCATCGTTTGGCTATAACATTACCTATACCTATTATCGACAATTTTCTTGTTAATTAATATTTTCTACTTTAATGTGATTTTTGACAGAAACTGAAATGTTTTTCAAAAATAAAGTGAACTTAATTCAAACTACACAAATTTTATTTTATTAAAACAATGAAATAAAATAAGAAGATAACAAAATTGAGAGCATAATAACAAATGAAAGACATAAAACAATTATTTGAACATAACTAGAAGAAAAGTGGTAAAAAAGATAAAATGAATCATTACAAATGTTCCACATGACCGCCAATTTGATTTAAGCATTTTATAACTCGTATAACTCCGTATTTTTTATAAAAGCCGATAAAATTCCAAAACTGCAATCTAGTGAGCCTTGATTTTGACACGCATTAAAACATTGTTGTTGATTTAATGTCAAATCGGTACAAGTTAAGTGATTTTGTAATTTTTTAAGTATTTTTTTTAAGTACTGTTTATAATGGAATGTATTCAAGAATATTCTAACAATGATTTATTAAACTTGTTTTACACGCATGGTGAATGTGGACGAATTGTTAGGCGAACATGCAGGTTGTTTAACGAACGGTATCCACACCTACCATTAATGACACCTGGAAAATTTGCAAGAATTGAAGCTCGATTTATTGCAACTGGAAGTATAAGGGCAACTCGAACGCATTTAAAGCCAGTAATAGATAATGAAGTTAACGAGGAGAACGTGTTAGCTTATTTTCACGCTTATCCACGAACTTCAATTACAGCAGCTGCACTGAATTTGGATATTTCACAAACATCAATCCACAGAATATTAAAGAAGTATAAAATGCATCCTTTTCGGTAATAACTGTGCAAGGATTACATCTTGGTGATCAGGCACGACGAGTTAACTTTGTGAATTTATTCTTGTACAAATGACCGAATATCCGAGATTTTTTCACAACATTATTTGGACCGATGAATCAAAATTCAGTAGAGAAGGAATTTTCAATCGCCGAAATAATCACTACTGGGCACAAGATAATCCTCATGTAACAAGAGAACGTAATCACCAGTTCCAATTTAGTTTTAACGTTTTTTGTTTAGTTATGGATAATAGAGTGGCATATCAAGTGTACGATGAAAATTTGAATGGGGCGAGATATCTTGAAATTCTCCGTGGATTTGTTATGGATTTTCTAAATACTCTACCTGCATGTGACAGGGCAAACAGTTGGTATCAGCTGGATGGTGCTCCCGCACAGTCCCCTATAGCTGTACACCAAGAGTTGACATTGATGTTTGAAGATCGGTGGATTGGCCCACAAGGACCTTGGAACTGGCCACCGAGATCACCCGATTTGACGCCCCTGGACTTTTACCTCTGGGGTCGTATAACAGAATTAGTGTACTCTAGGCCAGTTCAAACTAGAGAGGAATTGCTAAATCGTGTTCACAATGCATTCAATAGTATGTGTCCACACGAAATTCGCCGATCTATTTCGCAAGGAGTATATGATAGAGTTATAAAATGCTTAAATCAAATTGGCGGTCATGTGGAACATTTGTAATGATTAATTTTATCTGTTTTATCACTTTTCTTCTAGTTATGTTCAAATAATTGTTTTATGTTTTTCATTTGTTATTATGCTCTCAATTTTGTTATCTTCTTATTTTATTTCATTGTTTTAATAAAATAGAATTTGTGTAGTTTGAATTAAGTTCATTTTATTTTTGAAAAACATTTCAGTTTTTGTCAAAAATCACATTAAAGTAGAAAATATTAATTAACAAGAAAATTGTCGATAATAGGTATAGGTAATGTTATAGCCAAACGATGCATAACTAAATGCTGCATCTATTCATCCAATAATATGCAGGATGTCACATTTGAATTAACAAAGTTTTTCAACTTTGAAAATTGTTTAATAGTTCATCAAATTTTGAACACCAATTATGCAATAAATCAATTGTCAATGAGTATTTCAAAAGTATAGTTCTTATGCTTCTGTCTACTCCAGAAGCACTATCCATCAGTCAAAAATAAGTAAGACAAGCAGTGTTGAAAGTAGGGTTACATCTTTCAAAATTTTTGAAAAAATCAAGATATCTAAGAAACAGTTGAAAAAAGGTATAGGAAACCCCTACAAGACTTATCCTAAAATTTTGTCAAGAATCCAAAAATAAAATAATGTACAGGGTGTTCCATTTAAAATAAGGAAGTTAGTGGCGACTTCCGGTATAACCGGAAGTAACATGACCTTGAAAATATTTTAGAATGGAAAAGAATCTTAAATAACCCTTAAGTCCAAAAATTCAGATTCCTAAATTGTTTCTAACCACATAAACTTCTAACGAACGCCTACCGTGGAAAGCCCTGTATAGCGAGGACTTTTTCATGCATGAAAAATAATAAAAAGAAACTCACCAGGATGTTGTTTGTTTATATTGACTTAACCGAGTGTTTTACTAGACCCAAACCTGTTTGCTTTTAGTGAGATAACAAAATGTTCCTTATTATCTCAATTTTGAATTATTTTATAAACTGGATTATCACGCGCAATGTTGACAGATTTCTTGCGATTACCCAACGTAAGGTGTGTAACCCATCAACGGGCATAGAAAGTTCTCAAACTCGAACTAAAACACAATTGTTAATTTAACACGTTACAGCTTTTAAATTTGTTTTTTTAATATATGTTTTGATATTTATTTACAATCTAAAACCTATTACTGGCAATAAAAAGGATCTTGATGTTGGCCATTTTCCATGAACAAGTCGGAAGATAGATCCGTCAGTAATATTTAACTTAAAAGCTGAGCTGTATAAATGTAAGTAATTATTTTATCACACGTTTCGTTACTTCAGTAATAAATCTCACAAAACCGTAAGGTACATTAACTACGGTAATAAAAGTGAGTGCCACAACGAAATAGTCCATGTGGCTGATTTTAAATGTTTACAAATAAAAAAAATACGTTAATAATACTGAAAACAATTACAGCTTAAAATATGAATAATGAAATAAATTTTTAATTAATTGAGTACTCCCGTGCTTATCTTAACCCCGTCCACTTAGTGGAAACTGATTTGTTATCAGTGAAAATCAATTTGCTTTTTTAGAGTACGATATTACTGAATATAACTTTAACAGTAGGTACTTAATTCAGGAATAGTGCTAGAAATACCTGGACATGTCTATAAATTTTATCTATTCACTAATCTTTAGTAATAATAAATTTCTATTCAATTAAGTTAAGGTTATGCGATAAGTTTGAACTTTACACCTAGAATTATACAACTTTACGAAAAGGTTATAAATTTTTAGAAAGCAACAGCTAAAGCTAGAATGATAAACAAGTGGGAATTACTTCCAGAAAATTTGAAGCAAAGTTTTCCAAAGATTTTCACACAAAAACTTTTCTTGTTACTGCTTTAAAGTTTCTTTATTATTTTTATAGGTTGTATTATCGAGTTGAAATTTACAAACATATATAAGGCGGAAATGGAAGTAAAATAATTTTTTTGCCTTATTCCTATACAAATTTGTAGAAAAAAAAGAAGAAATTCGAATAAATTAGTAGGTAACATTTATTAAGGGGTCCTGTGGGACCTTAGTTGAAGTTCCTTATTAGCATAAAAGCGTAGATGCCGCCTCATTATGATGTTTTATAAATGTAAGGCACTCAAAACCTTTTAACGGTTTGCGACGAATACTGAGTAAAAGCTACATAAAAATTAGAGCATTTTTTTCTCTTGAGCTTTAAGGAGACCAAAGGTGTATGAATTGCGTGTACTTGTAGCTTAACTAGGTTTTGGGAAGGTAATTCCAAACCGGATAATTTATGATATGCACTCGGTTATATTATTACACATAGTTATTCGACAAGAATCAATATTATGATTTATATGTTGATTCAACGACGCATTAATTCGCGCTTGTACTACCCCGTCAGCCGCAGAATGTGAGATCACTAACAGATTACCATTATTTGATTAGGGGTGGCTGCAGGGGTGCAGAGTGGATACTATCTTTATATATTAGGGATTCTATGTTTTATATAGCGTATCTCTTATCTGGGGTGAAAACTGTTTCGAGAAGAATTTGATATTCCCGTTTAGGAACGTGAAATAAAACGTCCCTTATTTTATTTTAGTAATTCAGTTATACATTATGCTTTGTGACTATAATACCACACCATTCTTTTGTAATTTTCTGTTTTGCTGTTAGGGTTATTGTCAACAGAAGCAGCAGTTATGGTTGTAAATCCAGACTTTAAAGCGGGGTGTTAAAATTAAAAATGAAATTTATAAACTGCCGTTGTTGTGCTTCGATGTTTTTACATCGACGGAAAAAATTTAAACGTTTACTTTTGGACATTTATTAACTTTATTATTTTCTCACAAATACGTAAAAGTTTTATACCCTGTTTTATTTTTTCGCAACAAAAGTGTTGCATAAATTTTAGGTTGTGCTTTTATGTGTGTACACGCATTTTAAAATTTTAATTGTAGCCCAAATTCCTTCTTTATCACCAAATTAAAAATATGTGTGCAATGGAAGTATGGTATACGAAATCCTTAAAATTTTTCTTGATGTAATGTAAAGTAATATGATTAGTGATCGGCGCATAAGTTAAACGCACGGTTGTAATATATTATATGTATTAATCAATCATTATTCAATATAGTGTCATTGATAAAGTTCGTAGTGTACTTTATTTCCAGTAAGACTTCTCACTTGTGTTTTCTTGAGCAATAAGTCCTATTCATTTATGTGGCGTTGTAAAACTTTCATAAACAATAGCATATCTTCTAATTTTCGGAAATTATAAGCACTTTAGTTCAAGTTTAAAGAAAATTTTTTGTTCGTTTTGTTCGAGGCTACAGTTTGTGGAAATATTACACTGTAACTAGTTTTTCTTACTAAAACGTTGTTATAAGGTAAATTGTGACAGAATATATTGCAAATTGGCCTCAATTCAACACATCGCTTAATGATATTTTATAATTGTTAAGTTATATATTCTCAAAGTGAGTTTATTAAATAATAGGAAAAATGTTGTCTAAACTCACGAGTAAAGTTATAATTTATTAATAGCTTACATATATATATATATATATATATATATATATATATATATATATATATATATATATATATATATATATATGCACAGCCAAAAGTATAAGGAAGATTACTTACGTAAAAACAAGCTGATTAGCTAATCTTGCCTTAGTCCAAAAGTTGATAATAACGAAGTTACAAGGTGTCAAGGTTGAAAAAATAAATCACAAAGTTGATAACGAAGCTACAGGGTATCAAATTTGAAACAATAAATCACATTTTCTTTCATATCTTTCGATTGCTTTGAGCTAATTTTATAAAATTTCTTATATGGGGGTTTCTTGGGATGAGAAATTCAAATTTATCATCGATTTCGGTGTATCTCCTAGAGGGCGCTACAAGCCACCACCATTACGACTTGTTTAAACCGCTACAACTGTTTTGTTTATTATGGCATAATAGTTTTCCCTGCCTTTTCTGCTTAAAAAATGTACACCTTCTTAATATAGCTAAAAGCACCGGTTTCCAAGAAAAACGCATCTAAAGCTCCTTATGCAAATTATCAAAAGTATCAAAATAACTTATTTGACTATCCTATTTTTTTTCCGCAATAACAATTAGTTTTAATTAATTTTAATTAATTTTGAATCTTGTTTCTCTCGTGAAAAATTTGGATAAGACGAACGGTTTAGCCAGGAAAAAATATTTTCTAAGTATTGCACATTTAGCAAGTGCCTTTACTTAGGTAAGAAACTTTAGTCGCCTTTGCTTTTTAGGTACCATATCGACAGTTGAATTTATTTATCAAAAGTTAGTTATTTTCTGTCGGTTTTCCGTTGATAAAGATCCATAATTATGGCTCACAGTTTCACTAATTCTCAAATGGTGGATATGCTTTTAGTCTTTGCCATTGCAGCGATCGAAGAAGTGTACCAATTTATAGGAAAAATGTCCTTTCCGTAGAATTCAAAATTGGCACACTTTTGCTGATATCGAAAGACGTCTCCGCGAAAATGGCAAGTTTCAACAAAGCCGTGACGGTGGAAATAGAAGAAGAGATTTTAGATGCTACTGAACTAAATCCAAAGACCAGCACATGACGTGTAGCGGGAATTCAAAAATCATCAGTTCATAGAGTTCTTGAAGAACAATTATTGCACCCCTTGTATATCCAAAAGTTCAAGACATATTGCCCATGGATCCTGATCAACGTTTAGCTTTCTGTCGATTTATTATTCATAGAAGAATCGAAAATCCAAATTTTAGTAAAAATATTTTGTTCACGGACGAAGCTACTTTTATTGGATGTTCATTGTTCATAATGAATATGTTTGCGCTGTTGAAAACACTCATGAAACAAGAGTATCTTATGATCAGCATCAATTTCAAGGGAATATCTGGTCTGGAAGACACTTTTATTATTGGTCCGTTTGTACTGCTAAATCGGCTGAATGTAGATAGGTACTTAAACTGTTTAATACAACATTTACCTATTTTATTGGAAGGTTTGCCCTTACTCCTACGTCGTGACTTTTGGTTTATGCATGATGGTGCAATTCCTCATTTTGATTTAAATGTAAGATAACATTTAAATGAGGTATATCCACAACGCTGGATTGGAAGAGGAGGTGACGCACCTGTGAACTGGCCGGTTCGATCGCAGGACTTTACACCCTGCAATTTTTTTTTGTGGGGTGCTTTGAAATCAAAAGTGTATGCATCCCCAGTTAATACGCAAGAATAATTCACGAAGCCAATTTATTGAATATATAAGAAATTTTATAAAATTAGCTCAAAGCAGTCGAAAGCTATGAAAGAAAATGAGATTTATTTTTTCAACTTTGACACCCTGTAGCTTCGTTATTGTCAATTTTGTACAAAACCAAGTTTAGTTAAAACAGCTTATTTTCACGTATGCAATCTTCATTATCCTTTTGGCTATTTAATTTAGGGACACCCTGTATATATATACACACACACACACACACATATATATATATATATATATATATATATATATATATATATTGTGTGTGTGTGTGTGTGTGTGTGTGTGTGTGTGTGTGTGTGTGGTGTGAGTGTGCGCGTGCACGTGCGCGTGCGCGTGCATGTGCGCGAGCGCGTGCGCGTGTGCGCGTGTGCGCGTATACGCGTGTGCGCGCGGGTGCGCGGTGCGCATGTGTGCGAGTGCGTGTGTGTGTGCGTGCTTGTGTGCGCGCACGCACGCGCGCACGTGTGTGTGTGTGAAATGCTTCATCGCACCCTCCAAGTATATTTTTGTATGTATAATCGTCGGTTAGAGGAACAAGGCAATCAACTATTAAAACACAGTCAACGCTGACGTTTCGTTTTATTAATTAAACATTCTTCAATGCTACATTGATCAGAAAAACCAAGAAAGCCAGTATATCATTCTAGCCAGGTAAATTGAGTACATTATTAAAACACCAATTATAAAGTTGTAAACAGAATACGGCATGAAAATTAAATAAAATGTAAATTGGCAAAGCCCCACGTCGAGGTATCACTAATTAACAATGACTATCAAGTGTGAAAGTTGAATTTCCATACATATTTGGTTATCAAAAATACAGGACTGTACTTACATAAGGCCAATTTTATATTTGAATTCATTTAAGTAGTTTTAAGGTATCAACGGTGTGTGTGCAGGAATAAACCCTGCAACCCTCCTCAATGTTAGGAAAAAATGTTCTATTGTCAAGAGGTCTAAGGTGGGCATCTTCAACAACTTTATGATTTTTATTCTTAATTTTTGATAAGTTTAAATTTTTTAAAGAGTGTAATTTATTTTGTAATTTCAATTAGTTTTGTATTAGTTACTTACCTAAAGTTTCTGCATGTAAAAAACCAAAAAATAAATAATAATAATTATAGTCGTGCTAAAATGTTATTGGTCACCATTTGAAAACGAATTAATCAAATGTTATCAAACTCAAAGTTTGAATTAAGCAAAAAAGGCATCCATGGCCCACTATTCTATTAAAAAAAAATCGAAACTATGCGAAGCTGTCATTTTGACAAATGAAGTTCTCATGTTCAACTTAAAAAATAGAAAATTGTCTCTCATAATAACGTTCCAAATTTCATTGCCATATACCAAACGGTTCAAAAGTTAGGGGGCTGGAGACGGACCTTTGTCCTCGCTGTATATATGGCTCACAAACGGAAACAGATTTCACATATTATTAAACATATAATTAAACTAACGAATTAAATTTATGTAATGTGATAACACGTTAGTGGTGGCATTATCTTCTTTATAGTTAGCATTCGGCTCCCGAACTATATGGCGTATTCGGCGTTCACAGGAAGCAATAGAGGAGATGTAATTAGGGTTTATGTTAGTGTATATGGGTGCTCGGAAATCCATAACAGGGCGTATGTACGTTTTGTAGGTGTGTTGTAGTGTTTTGTTGTGGAAACCCCTGAGGGTGGAGGGCATTCATTAGGTTTTCTTGGTTCCTTACCTTTTTTAGTGTTCTTTGTACATCGGGGAGCCAATGGAGGAATCTGGTGAAGGGGATTCCCAAGTAGGTGACTTGTTGTTGGAATGGGACTCTTTCTTGATTCAGGGTGAGGGAAACATTGCTGTTGGCTTGGTTTGGTAACTTATCTTCGGTGTAGTTTGGATGTCGGAAGCGGATTGTTTGGGTGTTGGTGGGATTTACGGAGACTCTCCCGGTTCGCCCAATTGAAGAAGATTCGATGGGTTTTGGATATGAGGTGGGAGGCTGTTGCGCTGTTCCTATTAACCTCCCAAAAGGCGGTGTCATCCGTAAACTGCGCAAAAACTACTCCGGGTTGTGTAACTTTGGGAATGTCGGATGCGAAGATATTGTAAAGGATCAGACTAAGGCAGAATCTTGGAGTACGCCTGCTGTAAGTTGAAAAGGATCGGAGAAAGTGTTTCCTACTTTGACTCGAACTGACCGATCAGTCAAGTACGTGAGTAGGAGTTTGGACAAGGGGTCGGATATGCTGAGGCTGCGGATCTTTTGTAGGAGACCGGCGTGCCAGAGCGTGTCAAATGCTTGCTTAATGTCCAGAAACACAGCCAGACTACATTGATTGTGATTGTATTCTCTGGTGGTTTCCGTAAGCAGCTTCAACAAAGCATCGTGACATGTTAGATTGGGACGGAAGCCGAATTGTCTGTTGAATTCGAGGTGGTTCCTGAGTCGCCTGGCTAGAATCTGCTCGATGCATTTTCCGAGGCAACGCAGGAGGGAGATGGGTCTGTAGGAGTAAGGTGTGGTTAGGTCGGAGTGGGGTTTGGGTATCATGACGGTGGAGGTCGATTTCCAATCCGTCGGGAAGTGGGATAGGACTATGCATTTGTTGTAAATGCCGGAGAGTAATCGGAGGGCTGGGACGGGTAGGTGCCGTAGGATTATATAATTTGCAGTTGGAAGTAGGATCGGGATAAATAATCTAGAACACGAATGACCCTATTTCTCAGGCCGGAAAACACGCTTAGGTGTGGGTGTGGACATGTAGGAAGCGTTTAATAGAGAGGGTCTCTGTGTCAGGACTGGGTATGAGGTGTGCGAAGTCTTCCGAGTCGGACTCTTTGGAGAGGATTGCCGTCTTCGACGGGGAACTGGGAGGAGGGGTTGTGGGATAAGGGAGGGTTCGCAACGGTAGTGTCGCGCGAACATGACGACACCGCGTGCGAAGAGGAAGTTGAGGCTGGTTTTGAAAGGGATGATGACGCAGACTAAAGATGTGGGAGTGTTCGTGGCCTTAAAGGTAATACGAACGACCTTGCTAGGATGTC